>JBAKBP010030034.1:0-26284 GCA_037953745.1 Lithodes maja | reverse complement strand
GTTTGCTTCAATGAGATGTGGAGGGCATGAAGGGATGGTCTGAGCATTGGTTAATGCCTTTTCATCCAAAAAAATGCAAGTACATGCGGATTGGGACCAGCAAGATAGACAAGGTAGGATACACTATGTATGAAGCGATGGAGGAAGTGAGTGCAGAAAAGGATATAGGAGTAGTGATAGACAATAAGTTAAATTTCTCAGAACATTTAGCGGAAAAGATAAACAAAGCCAATAGAATTGTAGGGTTGATAAGGAGGACATTTGTGTCACTTGACGAAGAAATCTTTAGGAATCTATATACAGCGCTGGTTAGGCCGCACCTGGAATATGCAAACCAGGTGTGGGCTCCATATATGGTAAAGGATATAGAAGCAGTGGAGAAAGTGCAGAGGAGAGCTAGCAAGCTGGTACCAACGTTGAAGAACGCGGGCTATGAGCAGAGGTTGAGGACACTGGGGCTTCCGACACTGGCATATAGGAGAAAGAGAGGGGATATGATAGAGACTTTTAAGATAGTGTCAGGAAAGTACGATGAGGATGTGTGTGAAGGTATCTTCTTGATGCGGGAGGGAACAAGAACGAGAGGACACTCTAAGAAAATTTATAAAGAAAGAAATAGGCTTGAGAAGGCAAAGAACTCATTTTGTGATAGAGTGGTAAATGAGTGGAACGCACTGCCCCAGTATGTAGTCGATTCCGAATCAATAAGGGAGTTTGAAAGTAATCTTGATAAAGCATGGGGAAGACAAGATTTGAAGTTTGATTATAAAACAAAAATACAGAATAGTAAAAATGTTGCGTCTGCTACCGCCGCCGCCAACACCGTGAACAACCGCAGCAGTGCAAGTACTGGTACTGAGCTGGATACACAGGCATAGTTTGCCTTTTTCCAGAGGATCTACTGTAAGAAACTGTAAGAAACTGTCTTTCGGCGGCCTCAACCTTAGCTCTAGCAACCTCAACCTTGGCCATCTCAAGCCGAAACAACAAATCTGGAGTCAACCCTTGAGGAGGGGAAGGTGCATTTAATGGAGAGGGTCCCTGTGATTGAATTCCACGCTGCCATTGACCATCAACTTGGGGGTATGTACTAAATTCAGGCACCCTGATGTTTGATATGGGGGTAGAGTGGAGGGGGGGCTGGGGACCGGGGCCCCCAGTCGCCTCTCCACCCAGGTCTCTCCCTTCTAAACCCAATATCAAAGTCCTCAGCTGATCTTTCCTCATGCCACTTAAACCCTGGTGACCCTGAAGACCTGCCACACACTTTAAGCCATACTTATTCAGCTTCAACACCCTGGCAGCGGTAAGGGGCACCTCTAAAAATCGTCTAGCACCCTCCTCGCTATCGATTAGCCACTCCACAGGTCTTTCTCCCTCCGAGCCCGTATCGTGACCTGACCCACCACTGTGTTCTGATGTATTAGACATGTTTGTGTACTGCAGTAATTATCACGGTTATAGAATGTGCCTTATCTCCTATGCAAGTATGTATATACTAATGTCATTTAAAGTCTTTAATGTGTTATATTGGTTGCTCCAAAAAAAAAAAAACTCTATGTCCACTGTATTCCTCTAATCATAAGGAATCTCAAAACAAATGACCACTATATTCCTCTGTTCAGTAAATCCTATGCAAGGTCGCCATTTGTTACGTCCTGGGATATATAAACACTGGGCTCTTTCTATTGGACTAGGTATGCGGCAACAAGCAACAACGGAAAACGCTAGATCCCACCCTTATCTATAAACCCAGGCAACAAACCACCCTAAACCGTCAAGAGTCCTGCCTGGACAACAAGGTATCCTATGACTCGGTTACCGGGTGCACGCACTATAGACTGCTGATAGTCAAGCAGGCTATAAAAAAGATCACACAATTAAGTTGACTTAAAGCTTCAAGGAAAAGATAGATAACGGAATTAAATTGCAGAAACAATTTAATAACAAACTAGAAGAAAGTACATTTAACGTTACGTTAATTAATACAACTAATCACCCCTGCGTGAAAGAAGGTGAAAGCAAACAGTCCTCAAAACATCGTACAGGTAGACAAGATGCAGGTTTCTAAACTGCATGCGGCTACTGTAGGATCTGATGCTTAGCAAAGAAAGTATGTTACGGATTTAGAGAACTCTTATCTCATAAGCAGGAATAAATACTAGTGATAGGCCATACAGTGTATAATGGCATAGGTATAATTAAATAAAGGCAGCAACTCGCAACATAACCACATCCAGGTGTGCTTCTCACTCTTAGTCAGGCAAGCATGCTCGGACAGAGTCTCTAAGCCACACCCTGACTCACAATGCTCACAAAAACGGTAAACTGTGGCACAATAACAAGCATACAGAAATAATAAACCCCTAGCTGTTAATCTGCCAGGTGGCAGAGGTCTAGCTGGAAGGATATAGGCTTCGGATACCCGGGCTGAGCCATCTGCTCTAGCCTAGGGACGTTCCCAAGTCTGTGCGCCAAATTACTCTAATTGAAAGGGTGCTCTCTTGAGAGACTCAGATCGCAAGTATCTGACTCTCTCCTGGCGACCCTAAAACAAAAGCAAGACGTGCTAGCGCAGTGCTGAGTGGACTAGGCAAGGGCCCTCACACAACACAACACTAGACACACAGGGACACAGACAAGAAAATGCTCCCAGACTCCCACAGGAATCCTAGTAAAGTCGTGCGGGTCCACAGGACTCGCACCAGCAGACTTTACTTAAAGGATCGCAAAAAGCCTCCCCTCCGGTCTAGCCCCTGCTCACCTGCCACAAGAACACACTAGCAAGCATGAAACCACCAAATATGAGACAACAAAAAAGCTTCCTAGGTCTCATTAACAATTACATCTCTGCATAAGGCCCAAAATCCTATCTAGTTATCTGAGAGCTCGTCGTTAATACAATAATAGATATAAGGTCTATCAAGGGGATGGGATAATTAAATAGATTGGTGAAGTAGTGGAAAGAAGGTATACAAAGTAAGAGAGAAAGTTTCTAAGTGGGGTTGAGAGGGATAGATATCAAGGGGGTCCGAAGGGTACGACAGTGAGGTGAGCTCTGAGTCTTGAATCTGTCTGGACCCCACCCTAGGCATGCGAAATATATCCCATGCTTGGCAACACTCAACACCGTTGCCGGGTCAACATCGTCTACCCCTTGCGTGAGTCGAAACTAAGCCTTATGTTGCGATCAATTGGCAACAATCAGGCTCGTCTCAAGCTAGTCTCTCCGCGCCCGCGCGAAGCAACGTCCCCCAGCCGGTCTCTCTCTCCCGCTCATCTCCTCCCACTCTCACTAGACTTACATCTTATATATTATAATGAAACAATCAACTATCGAGAATAAAATATACTAAGATGCGTTGGTTAAGAATAAGGGCAGCTTCAAGCTGTGAAACAACATAAGAATATCCCAGACATTAGTTACATTGTCGTAGGATATATACTAAGGAAAAGCCGGCCGGCCGGCTGCCGCCAGCCGGTTTCTAAACGGCTGGGCAGCCGACACTCGTGCATGCCCGCACGTGGCTACTATGCAGGAACGTCACAAGTCCCTATCTATCATTGAGAGATGATGGAGAGTCGCTTTTCGAAAAATTTAGGCCCCGGTAAACGACGCGGTAAACGACTGGTAAAACGACTCGGAAAACGACTCGGGAAAACGACTCGGGAAAACGACTCGGGAAAAACGACTCCAAAAAAAAGACTCGGGAAAAATGACTCGAGAAAAACGACTCGAAAAACGCATGAGCTTAGGTATACGATTGAGGGAGAGTAGCCATTTCAATTTTCAGATTGCAACACAGCAAAGTTGTCTGAAGGAGGGGTCCTCCTGCGGAACAGAAAGGCGAGAGGGCTCATCCCTTCTTCTTTGGAAGAAGCCAGAGACATGTGGCTTATCGTCACCCTCTTGCCTTCCCGCTTCTCAGCAGCATTTTTTTGGTTGGCCATCACCACCTCGTCCCAGAGTATCAGAGAAGTCCCTAGCAGTCATCGATAAATGATGGAGAGTCGCTTTTCGAAAAATTTAGGCCCCGGTAAACGACGCGGTAAACGACTCGGGAAAACGACTCCGGAAAACGACTCCGGAAAACGACTCAGGAAAAACGACTCGGGAAAAACGACTCGAGAAAAACAACTCGAAAAAAAAGACTCTGGAAAAACGACTCGAGAAAAACGACTCGAAAAACGCATGAGCTTAGGTATTCGATTGAGGGAGAGTAGCCATTTGAATTTTCAGATTGCAACACAGCAAAGTTGTCTGAAGGAGGGGTCCTCCTGCGGAACAGAAAGGCGAGAGGGCTCATCCCCTCTTCCTTGGAAGAAGCCAGAGACATGTGGCTTATCGTCACCCTCTTGCCTTCCCGCTTCTCAGCAGCATTTTTTTGGTTGGCCATCACCGCCTCGTCCCAGAGTATCAGAGAAGTCCCTAGCAGTCATCGAGAAATGATGGAGAGTCGCTTTTCGAAAAATTTAGGCCCCGGTAAACGACGCGGTAAACGACTGGGAAAACGAATCAGAAAACGCCTCGGGAAAACGACTCCGGAAAACGACTCAGGAAAAACGACTCGAAAAAAACGACTCCGGAAAAACGACTTGAGAAAAACGACTCGGGAAAAATGACTCGAGAAAAACGACTCGAAAAAAGCATGAGCTTAGGTATACGATTGAGGGAGAGTAGCCATTTGAATTTTCAGATTACAACACAGCAAAGTTGTCTGAAGGAGGGGTCCTCCTGCGAAACAGAAAGGCGGGAGGGCTCATCCCCTCTTCCTTGGAAGATGCCAGAGACATGTGGCTTATCGTCACCCTCTTACTTTCCCGTTTCTCAGCAGCATTTTTTTGGTTGGCCATCACCACCTCCTCCCAGAGTATCAGAGAAGTCCCTAGCCGTCATTGAGAAATGATGGAGAGTCGCTTTTCGAAAAAGTTAGGCCCCGGTAAACGACGCGGTAAACGACTTGGGAAAACGACTCCGGAAAACGACTCAGGAAAAACGACTCGAAAAAACCGACTCGGGGAAAAAACCGACTCGGGAATAACGACTCGAGAAAAACGACTCGGGAAAAACGACTCGAGAAAAACGACTCGAAAAACGCATGAGCTTAGGTATTCGATTGAGGGAGAGTAGCCATTTCAATTTTCAGATTGCAACACAGCAAAGTTGTCTGAAAGAGGGGTCCTCCTGCGGAACATAAAGGCGAGAGGGCTCATCCCCTCTTCCTTGGAAGAAGCCACAGACATGTGGCTTATCGTCACCCTCTTGCCTTCCCGCTTCTCAGCAGCATTTTTTTGGTTGCCATCACCACCTCGTCCCAGAGTATCAGAGATGCCCCTAGCTGTCATCGAGAAATGATGGACAGTCGCTTTTCGAAAAATTTAGGCCCCGGTAAACGACGCTGTAAACGACTCGGGAAAACGACTCGGAAAACGACTCGGGAAAAACTACTTGAAAAAAACGAATCGGGAAAAACGACTTGAGAAAAAACGACTTGAGAAAAACGACTCGAAAAACGCATGAGCTTAGGTATACGATTGAGGGAGAGTAGCCATTTGAATTTTCAGATTGCAACACAGCAAAGTTGTCTGAAGAAGGGGTCCTCCTGCGGAACAGAAAGGCGAGAGGGCTCATCCCCTCTTCCTTGGAAGAAGCCACAGACATGTGGCTTATCGTCACCCTCTTGCCTTCCCGCTTCTCAGCAGCATTTTTTTGGTTGGCCATCACCACCTCGACCCAGAGTATCAGAGAAGTCCCTAGCCGTCATCGAGAAATGATGGAGAGTCGCTTTTCGAAAAATTTAGGCCCCGGTAAACGACGCGGTAAACGACTGGGAAAACGACTCCGGAAAACGACTCTGGAAAACGACTCAGGAAAAACGACTCGAAAAAACGACTTGAGAAAAACGACTCGGGAAAAACGACTTGAGAAAAACGACTCGAAAAACGCATGAGCTTAGGTATACGATTGAGGGAGAGTAGCCATTTCAATTTTCAGATTGCAACACAGCAAAGTTGTCTGAAGGAGGGGTCCTCCTGCGGAACAGAAAGGCGAGAGGGCTCATCCCCTCTTCCTTGGAAGAAGCCAGAGACATGTGTCTTATCGTCACCCTCTTGCCTTCCCGCTTCTCAGCAGCATTTTTTTGGTTGGCCATC
Source organism: Lithodes maja (assembly GCA_037953745.1). Lineage (NCBI taxonomy): Eukaryota > Metazoa > Arthropoda > Malacostraca > Decapoda > Lithodidae > Lithodes > Lithodes maja. The sequence continues at coordinate 20,131 of JBAKBP010030034.1, read as the reverse complement.
ACCACCTCGTCCCAGAGTATCAGAGAAGTCCCTAGCCGTCATCGAGAAATAATGGAGAGTCGCTTTTCGAAAAATTTAGGCCCCGGTCAACGACGCGGTAAACGACTGGGAAAACGACTCGGGAAAACTAATCGGAAAACGACTCCGGAATACGACTCAGGAAAACGACTCGAGAAAAACGCCTCGTAAAAACCGACTCGGGAAAAACGACTCGAGAAAAACGACTCGAAAAAACGACTCAGGAAAGACGACTCGAGAAAAACGACTCGAAAAACGCATGAGCTTAGGTATACGATTGAGGGAGAGTAGCCATTTGAGTTTTCGGATTGCAACACAGCAAAGTTGTCTGAAGGAGGGGTCGTCCTGCGGAACAGAAAGGCGAGAGGGCTCATCCCCTCTTCCTTGGAAGAAGCCAGAGACATATGGCTTAGCGTCACCCTCTTGCCTTCCCACTTCTCAGCAGCATTTTTTTGGTTGGCCATCACCACCTCGTCCCAGAGTATCAGAGAAGTCCCTAGCCGTCATCGAGAAATGATGGAGAGTGGCTTTTCGAAAAATTTAGGCCCCGGTAAACGACTCGGGAAAACGACTCCGGAAAACGACTCGGGAAAAACGACTCGAAAAAAAGGACTCGGGAAAAACGACTTGAGAAAAACGACTCGGGAAAAACGACTCGAGAAAAACGACTCGAAAAACGCATGAGCTTAGGTATACGATTGAGGGAGAGCAGCCATTTGAATTTTCAGATTGCAACACAGCAAAGTTGTCTGAAGGAGGGGTCCTCCTGCGGAACAGAAAGGCGAGAGGGCTCATCCCCTCTACCTTGGAAGAAGCCAGAGACATGTGGCTTATCGTCACCCTCTTGCCTTCCCGCTTCTCAGCAGCATTTTTTTGGTTGGCCATCACCACCTCGTCCCAGAGTATCAGAGAAGTCCCTAGCCGTCATCGAGAAATGATGGAGAGTCGCTTTTTGAAAAATTTAGGCCCCGGTAAACGACGTGGTAAACGACTGGGAAAACGACTCGGGAAAACGAATCGGAAAACGACTCGGGAGAACGACTCGGGAAAAACGACTCTAAAAAAACGACTCGGGGAAAAACGACTTGAGAAAAACGACTCGAAAAACGCATAAGCTTAGGTATACGATTAAGGGAGAGTAGCCATTTGAATTTTCAGATTGCAACACAGCAAAGTTGACTGAAGGAGGGGCCCTCCTGCGGAACAGAAAGGAAAGAGGGCTCATCCCCTCTTCCTTGGAAGAAGCCAGAGACATGTGGCTTATCGTCACCCTCTTGCCTTCCCGCTTCTCAGCAGCATTTTTTTGGTTGGCCATCACCACCTCGTCCCAGAGTATCAGAGAAGTCCCTAGCCGTCATCGAGAAATGATGGAGAGTCGCTTTTCGAAAAATTTAGGCCCGGGTAAACGACGCGGTAAACGACTGGGAAAACGACTCGGGAAAACGAATCGGAAAACGACTCCGGAATTCGACTCAGGAAAACGACTCGGGAAAAACGCCTCGAAAAAACGACTCGGGAAAAACGACTCGAGAAAAACGACTCGAAAAAAACGACTCAGGAAAGACGACTCGAGAAAAACGACTCGAAAAACGCATGAGCTTAGGTATACGATTGAGGGAGAGTAGCCATTTGAATTTTCGGATTGCAACACAGCAAAGTTGTCTGAAGGAAGGGTCCTCCTGCGGAACAGAAAGGCGAGAGGGCTCATCCCCTCTTCCTTGGAAGAAGCCTGAGACATGTGGCTTAGCGTCACCCTCTTGCCTTCCCGCTTTTCAGCAGCATTTTTTTGGTTGCCATCACCACCTCGTCCCAGAGTATCAGAGAGGTCCCTAGCTGTCATCGAGAAATGATGGAGAGTCGCTTTTTGAAAAATTTAGGCCCCGGTAAACGACGCGGTAAACGACTGGGAAAACGACTCGGGAAAACGAATCAGAAAACTACTCCGGAAAACGAATCTGGAAAAACGACTCCAAAAATCGACTCGGGAAAAACGACTCGAGAAAAACGACTCGTAAAACGCATGAGCTTAGGTATACGATTGAGGGAGAGTAGCCATTTGAATTTTCAGATTGCAACACAGCAAAGTTGTCTGAAGAAGGGGTCCTCCTGCGGAACAGAAAGGCGAGAGGGCTCATCCCCTCATCCTTGGAAGAAGCCAGGAACATGTGGCTTATCGTCACCATCTTGCCTTCCCGCTTCTCAGCAGCATTTTTTTGGTTGGCCATCACCACCTCGTCCCAGAGTATCAGAGAAGTCCCTAGCCGTCATCGAGAAATGATGGAGAGTCGCTTTTCGAAAAATTTAGGCCCCGGTAAACGTCGCGGTAAACGACTGGGAAATCGACTCGGGAAAACGAATCGGAAAACGACTCCGGAATACGACTCGGGAAAACGACTCGGGAAAAATGCCTAAAAAAAAAACGACTCGGGAAAAATTACTCGAAAAAACGACTCGGGAAAAACGTCTCGTGAAAAACGACTCGAAAAACGCATGAGCTTAGGTATACGATTGAGGGAGAGTAGCCATTTGAATTTTCAGATTGCAACACAGCAAAGTTGTCTGAAGGAGGGGTCCTCCTGCGGAACAGAAAGGCGAGAGGGCTCATCCCCTCTTCCTTGGAAGAAGCCAGAGACATGTGGCTTAGCGTCACCCTCTTGCCTTCCCGCTTCTCAGCAGCATTTTTTTGGTTGGCCATCACCACCTCGTCCCAGAGAAGTCTCTAGCTGTCATCGAGAAATGATGGAGAGGTGCTTTTTGAAAAATTTAGGCCCCGGTAAACGACGCGGTAAACGACTGGGAAAACGACTCGGGAAAACGAATTGGAAAACGACTCGGGGAAAACGACTCGGGAAAAACGACTCGAAAAAAACGACTTGGGAAATACGACTTGAGAAAAACGACTCGAAAAACGGATGAGCTTAGGTACACGATTAAGGGAGAGTAGCCATTTGAATTTTCAGATTGCAACACAGCAAAGTTTTCTGAAGGAGGGGCCCTCCTGCGGAACAGAAAGGCAAGAGGGCTCATCCCCTCTTCCTTGGAAGAAGCCAGAGACATGTGGCTTATCGTCACCCTCTTGCCTTCCCGCTTCTCAGCAGCATTTTTTTGGTTGGCCATCACCACCTCGTCCCAGAGAAGTTTCTAGCCGTCATCGAGAAATGATGGAGAATCGCTTTTCGAAAAATTTAGGCCCCGGTAAATGACTGGGAAAACGACTCGGGAAAACGACTCGGGAAAAAAGACTCAAGAAAAACGACTCGAAAAAAACGATTCGGGAAAAACGACTCGAAAAACGCATGAGCTTAGGTATACGATTGAGGGAGAGTAGCCATTTGAATTTTCAGATTGCAACACAGCAAAGTTGTCTGAAGGAGGGGTCCTCCTGCGGAACAGAAAGGCGAGAGGGCTCATCCCCTCTTCCTTGGAAGAAGCCAGAGACATGTGGGTTATCGTCACCCTCTTGCCTTCCCGCTTCTCTGCAGCATTGTTTTGGTTGGCCATCACCACCTCGTCCCAGAGTATCAGAGAAGTCCCTAGCCGTCATTGAGAAATGATGGAGAGTCGCTTTTCGAAAAATTTAGGCCCCGGTAAACGACGCGGTAAACGACTGGGAAAATGATTCGGGAAAACGAATCGGAAAACGACTCCCGAAAATGACTCGGGAAAAAGACTGGAAAAACGCCTCGAAAAAAACGACTCAGGAAAAACGACTCGAGAAAAACGACTCGAAAAATGCATGAGCTTAGGTATACGATTGAGGGAGAGTAGCCATTTGAATTTTCGGATTGCAACACAGCAACGTTGTCTGTAGGAGGGGCCCTCCTGAGGAACAGAATGGCAAGAGGGCTCATCCCCTCTTCCTTGGAAGAAGTCAGAGACATGTGGCTTATCGTCACCCTCTTGCCTTCCCGCTTCTCAGCAGCATTTTTTTGGTTGGCCAACACCACCTCGACCCAGAGTATCAGAGAAGTCCCTAGCCGTCATCGAGAAATGATGGAGAGTCGCTTTTCGAAAAATTTAGGCCCCGGTAAACGACGCGGTAAACGACTGGGAAAACGACTCCGGAAAACGACTCTGGAAAACGACTCCGGAAAAACGACTCGAAAAAACGACTTGAGAAAAACGACTCGGGAAAAACGACTTGAGAAAAACGACACGAAAAACGCATGAGCTTAGGTATACGATTGAGGGAGAGTAGCCATTTGAATTTTCAGATTGCAACACAGCAAAGTTGTCTGAAGGAGGGGTCCTCCTGCGGAACAGAAAGGCTAGAGGGCTCATCCCCTCTTCCTTGAAAGAAGCCAGAGACATGTGTCTTATCGTCACCCTCTTGCCTTCCCGCTTCTCAGCAGCATTTTTTTGGTTGGCCATCACCACCTCGTCCCAGAGTATCAGAGAAGTCCCTAGCCGTCATCGAGAAATGATGGAGAGTCGCTTTTCGAAAAATTTAGGCCCCGGTAAACGACGCGGTAAACGACTGGGAAAACGACTCGGGAAAACGAATCGGAAAACGACTCCGGAATACGACTCAGGAAAACGACTCGAGAAAAACGCCTCGTAAAAACCGACTCGGGAAAAACGACTCGAGAAAAACGACTCGAAAAAACGACTCAGGAAAGACGACTCGAGAAAAACGACTCGAAAAACGCATGAGCTTAGGTATGCGATTGAGGGAGAGTAGCCATTTGAGTTTTCGGATTGCAACACAGCAACGATGTCTGAAGGAGGGGTCGTCCTGCGGAACAGAAAGGCGAGAGGGCTCATCCCCTCTTCCTTGGAAGAAGCCAGAGACATATGGCTTAGCGTCACCCTCTTGCCTTCCCGCTTCTCAGCAGCATTTTTTTGGTTGGCCATCACCACGTCGTCCCAGAGTATCAGAGAAGTCCCTAGCCGTCATCGAGAAATGATGGAGAGTGGCTTTTCGAAAAATTTAGGCCCCGGTAAATGACTCGGGAAAACGACTCCGGAAAACGACTCCGGAAAAACGACTCGAAAAAAACGACTCGGGAAAAACGACTTGAGAAAAACGACTCGGGAAAAACGACTCGAGAAAAACGACTCGAAAAACGCATGAGCTTAGGTATACGATTGAGGGAGAGTAGCCATTTGAATTTTCAGATTGCAACACAGCAAAGTTGTCTGAAGGAGGGGTCCTCCTGCGGAACAGAAAGGCGAGAGGGCTCATCCCCTCTACCTTGGAAGAAGCCAGAGACATGTGGCTTATCGTCACCCTCTTGCCTTCCCGCTTCTCAGCAGCATTTTTTTGGTTGTCCATCACCACCTCGTCCCAGAGTATCAGAGAAGTCCCTAGCCGTCATCGAGAAATGATGGAGAGTCGCTTTTTGAAAAATTTAGGCCCCGGTAAACGACGCGGTAAACGACTTGGGAAAACGACTCGGGAAAACGAATCAGAAAACGACTCGGGAGAACGACTCGGGAAAAACGACTCTAAAAAAACGACTTGAGAAAAACGACTCGAAAAACGCATAAGCTTAGGTATACGATTAAGGGAGAGTAGCCATTTGAATTATCAGATTGCAACACAGCAAAGTTGACTGAAGGAGGGGCCCTCCTGCGGAACAGAAAGGCAAGAGGGCTCATCCCCTCTTCCTTGGTAGAAGCCAGAGACATGTGGCTTATCGTCACCCTCTTGCCTTCCCGCTTCTCAGCAGCATTTTTTTGGTTGGCCATCACCACCTCGTCCCAGAGTATCAGAGAAGTCCCTAGCCGTCATCGAGAAATGATGGAGAGTCGCTTTTCGAAAAATTTAGGCCCGGGTAAACGACGCGGTAAACGACTGGGAAAACGACTCGGGAAAACGAATCGGAAAACGACTCCGGAATTCGACTCAGGAAAACGACTCGGGAAAAACGCCTCGAAAAAACAACTCGGGAAAAACGACTCGAGAAAAACGACTCGAAAAAAACGACTCAGGAAAGACGACTCGAGAAAAACGACTCGAAAAACGCATGAGCTTAGGTATACGATTGAGGGAGAGTAGCCATTTGAATTTTCGGATTGCAACACAGCAAAGTTGTCTGAAGGAAGGGTCCTCCTGCGGAACAGAAAGGCGAGAGGGCTCATCCCCTCTTCCTTGGAAGAAGCCTGAGACATGTGGCTTAGCGTCACCCTCTTGCCTTCCCGCTTTTCAGCAGCATTTTTTTGGTTGCCATCACCACCTCGTCCCAGAGTATCAGAGAGGTCCCTAGCTGTCATCGAGAAATGATGGAGAGTCGCTTTTTGAAAAATTTAGGCCCCGGTAAACGACGCGGTAAACGACTGGGAAAATGACTCGGGAAAACGAATCGGAAAACTACTCCGGAAAACGAATCTGGAAAAACGACTCCAAAAATCGACTCGGGAAAAACGATTCGAGAAAAACGACTCGTAAAACGCATGAGCTTAGGTATACGATTGAGGGAGAGTAGCCATTTGAATTTTCAGATTGCAACACAGCAAAGTTGTCTGAAGAAGGGGTCCTCCTGCGGAACAGAAAGGCGAGAGGGCTCATCCCCTCATCCTTGGAAAAAGCCAGAGACATGTGGCTTATCGTCACCCTCTTGCCTTCCCGCTTCTCAGCAGCATTTTTTTGGTTGGCCATCACCACCTCGTCCCAGAGTATCAGAGAAGTCCCTAGCCGTCATCGAGAATTGATGGAGAGTCGCTTTTCGAAAAATTTAGGCCCCGGTAAACGTCGCGGTAAACGACTGGGAAATCGACTCGGAAAAACGAATCGGAAAACGACTCCGGAATACGACTCCGGAAAACGACTCGGGAAAAATGCCTAAAAAAAAAACGACTCGGGAAAAACTACTCGAAAAAACGACTCAGGAAAAACGTCTCGTGAAAAACGACTCGAAAAACGAATGAGCTTAGGTATACGATTGAGGGAGACTAGCCATTTGAATTTTCAGATTGCAACACAGCAAAGTTGTCTGAAGGAGGGGTCCTCCTGCGGAACAGAAAGGCGAGAGGGCTCATCCCCTCTTCCTTGGAAGAAGCCAGAGACATGTGGCTTAGCGTCACCCTCTTGCCTTCCCGCTTCTCAGCAGCATTTTTTTGGTTGGCCATCACCACCTCGTCCCAGAGAAGTCTCTAGCTGTCATCGAGAAATGATGGAGAGGTGCTTTTCGAAAAAATTTAGGCCCCGGTAAATGACGCGGTAAACGACTCGGGAAAACGACTCCGGAAAACGACTCGAAAAACGCATGAGCTTAGGTATTCGATTGAGGGAGAGTAGCCATTTCAATTTTCAGATTGCAACACAGCAAAGTTGTCTGAAAGAGGGGTCCTCCTGCGGAACATAAAGGCGAGAGGGCTCATCCCCTCTTCCTTGGAAGAAGCCACAGACATGTGGCTTATCGTCACCCTCTTGCCTTCCCGCTTCTCAGCAGCATTTTTTTGGTTGCCATCACGACCTCGTCCCAGAGTATCAGAGATGTTCCTAGCTGTCATCGAGAAATGATGGAGAGTCGCTTTTCGAAAAATTTTGGGCCCGGTAAACGACGCTGTAAACGACTCGGGAAAACGACTCGGAAAACGACTCCGGAAAACGACTCGGGAAAAACTACTTGAAAAAAACGAATCGGGAAAAACGACTTGAGAAAAACGACTCGAAAAACGCATGAGCTTAGGTATACGATTGAGGGAGAGTAGCCATTTGAATTTTCAGATTGCAACACAGCAACGTTGTCTGTAGGAGGGGCCCTCCTGAGGAACAGAATGGCAAGAGGGCTCATCCCCTCTTCCTTGGAAGAAGTCAGAGACATGTGGCTTATCGTCACCCTCTTGCCTTCCCGCTTCTCAGCAGCATTTTTTTGGTTGGCCATCACCACCTCAACCCAGAGTATCAGAGAAGTCCCTAGCCGTCATCGAGAAATGATGGAGAGTCGCTTTTCGAAAAATTTAGGCCCCGGTAAACGACGCGGTAAACGACTGGGAAAACGACTCCGGAAAACGACTCTGGAAAACGACTCAGGAAAAACGACTCGAAAAAACGACTTGAGAAAAACGACTCGGGAAAAACGACTTGAAAAAACGACTCGAAAAACGCATGAGCTTAGGTATACAATTGAGGGAGAGTAGCCATTTGAATTTTCAGATTGCAACACAGCAAAGTTGTCTGAAGGAGGGGTCCTCCTGCGGAACAGAAAGGCGAGAGGGCTCATCCCCTCTTCCTTGGAAGAAGCCAGAGACATGTGTCTTATCGTCACCCTCTTGCCTTCCCGCTTCTCAGCAGCATTTTTTGGGTTGGCCATCACCACCTCGTCCCAGAGTATCAGAGAAGTCCCTAGCCGTCATCGAGAAATGATGGAGAGTCGCTTTTCGAAAAATTTAGGCCCCGGTAAACGACTGGGAAAACGACTCGGGAAAATGAATCGGAAAACGACTCCGAATACGACTCAGGAAAACGACTCGAGAAAAAACGCTTCGTAAAAACCGACTCGGGAAAAAACGACTCGAGAAAAACGACTCGAAAAAACGACTCAGGAAAGACGACTCGAGAAAAACGACTCGAAAAACGCATGAGCTTAGGTATACGATTGAGGGAGAGTAGCCATTTGAGTTTTCGGATTGCAACACAAAAAGTTGTCTGAAGGAGGGGTCGTCCTGCGGAACAGAGAGGCGAGAGGGCTCATCCCCTCTTCCTTGGAAGAAGCCAGAGACATATGGCTTAGCGTCACCCTCTTGCCTTCCCGCTTCTCAGCAGCATTTTTTTGGTTGGCCCTCACCACCTCGTCCCAGAGTATCAGAGAAGTCCCTAGCCGTCATCGAGAAATGATGGAGAGTGGCTTTTCGAAAAATTTAGGCCCCGGTAACGACTCGGGAAAACGACTCGGGAAAACGACTCCGGAAAACGACTCGGGAAAAAACAACTCGAAAAAAACGACTCGGGAAAAAACGACTTGAGAAAAACGACTCGGGAAAAACGACTCGAGAAAAACAACTCGAAAAACACATGAGCTTAGGTATACGATTGAGGGAGAGTAGCCATTTGAATTTTCAGATTGCAACACAGCAAAGTTGTCTGAAGGAGGGGTCCTCCTGCGGAACAGAAAGGCGAGAGGGCTCATCCCCTCTACCTTGGAAGAAGCCAGAGACATGTGGCTTATCGTCACCTTCTTGCCTTCCCGCTTCTCAGCAGCAATTTTTTGGTTGGCCATCACCACCTCGTCCCAGAGAATCAGAGAAGTCCCTAGCCATCATCGAGAAATGATGGAGAGTCGCTTTTTGACAAATTTAGGCCCCGGTAAACGACGCGGTAAACGACTGGGAAAACGACTCGGGAAAACGACTCGGGAAAACGAATCGGAAAACGACTCGGGAGAACGACTCGGGAAAAACGACTCTAAAAAAACGACTCGGGGGAAAAACGACTTGAGAAAAACGACTCGAAAAACGCATAAGCTTAGGTATACGATTAAGGGAGAGTAGCCATTTGAATTTTCAGATTGCAACACAGCAAAGTTGACTGAAGGAGGGGCCCTCCTGCGGAACAGAAAGGCAAGAGGGCTCATCCCCTCTTCCTTGGAAGAAGCCAGAGACATGTGGCTTATCGTCACCCTCTTGCCTTCCCGCTTCTCAGCAGCATTTTTTTGGTTGGCCATCACCACCTCGTCCCAGAGTATCAGAGAAGTCCCTAGCCGTCATCGAGAAATGATGGAGAGTCGCTTTTCGAAAAATTTAGGCCCGGGTAAACGACGCGGTAAACGACTGGGAAAACGACTCGGGAAAACGAATCGGAAAACGACTCCGGAATTCGACTCAGGAAAACGACTCGGGAAAAACGCCTCGAAAAAACGACTCGGGAAAAACGACTCGAGAAAAACGACTCGAAAAAAACGACTCAGGAAAGACGACTCGAGAAAAACGACTCGAAAAACGCATGAGCTTAGGTATACGATTGAGGGAGAGTAGCCATTTGAATTTTCAGATTGCAACACAGCAAAGTCGTCTGAAGGAGGGGTCCTCCTGCGGAACAGAAAGGCGAGAGGGCTCATCCCCTCTTCCTTGGAAGAAGCCTGAGACATGTGGCTTAGCGTTACCCTCTTGCCTTCCCGCTTTTCAGCAGCATTTTTTTGGTTGCCATCACCACCTCGTCCCAGAGTATCAGAGAGGTCCCTAGCTGTCATCGAGAAATGATGGAGAGTCGCTTTTCGAAAAATGTAGGCCCCGGTAAACGACGCGGTAAACGACTGGGAAAACGACTCGGGAAAACGAATCGGAAAACTACTCCGGAAAACGAATCTGGAAAAACGACTCCAAAAAACGACTCGGGAAAAACGACTCGAGAAAAAGGACTCGTAAAACACATGAGCTTAGGTATACGATTGAGGGAGAGTAGCCATTTGAATTTTCAGATTGCAACACAGCAAAGTTGTCTGAAGAAGGGGTCCTCCTGCGGAACAGAAAGGCGAGAGGGCTCATCCCCTCATCCTTGGAAGAAGCCAGAGACATGTGGCTAATCGTCACCCTCTTGCCTTCCCGCTTCTCAGCAGCATTTTTTTGGTTGGCCATCACCACCTCGTCCCAGAGTATCAGAGAAGTCCCTAGCCGTCATCGAGAAATGATGGAGAGTCGCTTTTCGAAAAATTTAGGCCCCGGTAAACGTCGCGGTAAACGACTGGGAAATCGACTCGGGAAAACGAATCGGAAAACGACTCCGGAATACGACTCGGGAAAACGACTCGGAAAAAATGCCTAAAAAAAAAACGACTCGGGAAAAACGACTCGAAAAAACTACTCAGGAAAAACGTCTCGTGAAAAACGACTCGAAAAACGCATGAGCTTAGGTATCCGATTGAGGGAGAGTAGCCATTTGAATTTTCAGATTGCAACAGAGCAAAGTTGTCTGAAGGAGGGGTCCTCCTGCGGAACAGAAAGGCGAGAGGGCTCATCCCCTCTTCCTTGGAAGAAGCCAGAGACATGTGGCTTAGCGTCACCCTCTTGCCTTCCCGCTTCTCAGTAGCATTTTTTTGGTTGGCCATCACCACCTCGTCCCAGAGAAGTCTCTAGCTGTCATCGAGAAATGATGGAGAGGTGCTTTTTGAAAAATTTAGGCCCCGGTAAACGACGCGGTAAACGACTGGGAAAACGACTCGGGAAAACGAATCGGAAAACGACTCAGGAAAACGACTCGGGAAAAACGACTCGAAAAAAACGACTTGGGAAATACGACTTGAGAAAAACGACTCGAAAAACGGATGAGCTTAGGTACACGATTAAGGGAGAGTAGCCATTTGAATTTTCAGATTGCAACACAGCAAAGTTTTCTGAAGGAGGGACCCTCCTGCGGAACAGAAAGGCAAGAGGGCTCATCCCCTCTTCCTTGGAAGAAGCCAGAGACATTGGCTTATCGTCACCCTCTTGCCTTCCCGCTTCTCAGCAGCATTTTTTTGTTTGGCCATCACCACCTCGTCCCAGAGAAGTCTCTAGCTGTCATCGAGAAATGATGGAGAGGTGCTTTTTGAAAAATTTAGGCCCCGGTAAACGACGCGGTAAACGACTGGGGAAATGATTCGGGAAAACGACTCCCGAAAATGACTCGGGAAAAAGACTGGAAAAACGCCTCGAAAAAAAACGACTCAGGAAAAACGACTCGAGAAAAACGACTCGAAAAATGCATGAGCTTAGGTATACGATTGAGGGAGAGTAGCCATTTGAATTTTCGGATTGCAACACAGCAAAGTTGTCTGAAGGAGTGGTCCTCCTGCGGAACAGACAGGCGATAGGGCTCATCCCCTCTTCCTTGAAAGAAGCCAGAGACATGTGGCTTATCGTCACCCTCTTGCCTTCCCGCTTCTCCGCAGCATTTTTTTGGTTGCCATCACCACCTCGTCGCAGAGTATCAGAGAAGTCCCTAGCCGTCATCGAGAAATGATGGAGAGTCGCTTTTCGAAAAATGTATGCCCCGGTAAACAACGCGGTAAACGACTGGGAAAAACGACTCGGGAAAACGAATCGGAAAACGACTTGAAAAAAAACGACTCGGGAAAAACGACTCGAGAAAAACGACTCGACAAACGCATGAGCTTAGGGATACAATTGAGGGAGAGTAGCCATTTCAATAATCAGATTGCAACACAGCAAATTTGTCTGAAGGAGGGGTTACCCTGTGGAACAGAAAGGTGAGAGGGCTATTCCCCTCTTCCTTGGAAGAAGCCAGAGACATGTGGCTTATCGTCACCCTCTTGCCATCTCGATTCTCAGCAGCATTTTTTTGGTTGGCCATCACCACCTCGTCCCAGAGTATCAGAGAAGTCCCTAGCCATCATCGAGAAATGATGGAGAGTCGCTTTTTGAAAAATTTAGGCCCCGGTAAACGACGCGGTAAACGACTGGGAAAACGACTCGGGGAAAATGACTCGAGAAAAACGACTCGGGAAAAACGACTCGAGAAAAACGACTCGAAAAACGCATGAGCTTAGGTATACGATTGAAGGAGAGTAGCCATTTGAATTTTCAGATTGCAACACAGCAAAGTTGTCTGAAGGAGGGGTCCTCCTGCGGAACAGCTCATCCCCTCTTCCTTGGAAGAAGCCAGAGACATGTGGCTTATCGTCACCCTCTTGCCTTCCTGCTTCTCAGCAGCATTTTTTTGGTTGGCCATCACCACCTCGTCCCAGAGTATCAGAGAAGTCCCTAGCTGTCATCGAGAAATTATGGAGAGTCGCTTTTCGAAAAATTTAGGCCCCGGTATACGACGCTCTAAACGACTGGGAAAACGACTCGGGAAAACGAATCGGAAAACGACTCCGGAATACGTCTCGGGAAAATGACTCGGGAAAAACGTCTCGAATAAAACGACTCGGGAAAAACGACTCGAGAAAAATGACTCGAAGAAAACGACTCAGGAAAAACGACTCGAGAAAAACAACTCGAAAAATGCATGAGCTTAGGTATACGATTGAGGGAGAGTAGCCATTTGAATTTTCAGATTGCAACACAGCAAAGTTGTCTGAAGGAGGGGTCCTCCTGCGGAACAGAAAGGCGAGAGGGCTCATTCCCCTCTTCCTTGGAAGAAGCCGGAGACATGTGGCTTATCGTCACCCTCTTGCCGTCCCGCTTCTCAGCAGTATTTTTTTGATTGGCCATCACCACCTCGTCCCAGAGTATCAGAGAAGTACCTAGCCATCATCGAGAAATGATGGAGAGTCGCTTTTTGAAAAATTTAGGCCCCGGTAAATGACGCGGTAAACGACTGGGAAAACGACTCAGGAAAACAAACAGGAAAACGACTCCGGAAAACGACTCGGGAAAAACGACTCGAGAAAAACGACTCGGGAAAAATGACTCGAGAAAAACGACTTGAGAAAAACGACTCGAAAAACGCATGAGCTTAGGTATACGATTGAGGGAGAGTAGCCATTTGAATTTTCAGATTGCAACACAGCAAAGTTGTCTGAAGGAGGGGTCCTCCTGCGGAACAGAAAGGCGAGAGGGCTCATCCCCTCTTCCTTGGAAGAAGCCAGAGACATGTGGCTTAGCGTCACCCTCTTGCCTTCCCGCTTCTCACCAGCATTTTTTTGGTTGGCCATCACCACCTCGTCCCAGAGAAGTCTCTAGCTGTCATCGAGAAATGATGGAGAGGTGCTTTTTGAAAAATTTAGGCCCCGGTAAACGACGCGATAAACGACTGGGAAAACGACTCGGGAAAACGAATCGGAAAACGACTCGGGAAAACGACTCGGGAAAAACGACTCGAAAAAAACGACTTGGGAAATACGACTTGAGAAAAACGACTCGAAAAACGGATGAGCTTAGGTACACGATTAAGGGAGAGTAGCCATTTGAATTTTCAGATTGCAACACAGCAAAGTTTTCTGAAGGAGGGGCCCTCCTGCGGAACAGAAAGGCAAGAGGGCTCATCCCCTCTTCCTTGGAAGAAGCCAGAAACATGTGGCTTATCGTCACCCTCTTGCCTTCCCGCTTCTCAGCAGCATTTTTTTGGTTGGCCATCACCACCTCGTCCCAGAGAAGTCTCTAGCTGTCATCGAGAAATGATGGAGAGGTGCTTTTCGAAAAATTTAGGCCCCGGTAAATGACGCGGTAAACGACTCGGGAAAACGACTCCGGAAAACGACTCGAAAAACGCATGAGCTTAGGTATTCGATTGAGGGAGAGTAGCCATTTCAATTTTCAGATTGCAACACAGCAAAGTTGTCTGAAAGAGGGGTCCTCCTGCGGAACATAAAGGCGAGAGGGCTCATCCCCTCTTCCTTGGAAGAAGCCACAGACATGTGGCTTATCGTCACCCTCTTGCCTTCCCGCTTCTCAGCAGCATTTTTTTGGTTGCCATCACCACCTCGTCCCAGAGTATCAGAGATGTTCCTAGCTGTCATCGAGAAATGATGGACAGTCGCTTTTCGAAAAATTTAGGGCCCGGTAAACGACGCTGTAAACGACTCGGGAAAACGACTCGGAAAACGAATCGGAAAACGACTCCGGAATACGTCTCGGGATAATGACTCGGGAAAAACGTCTCGAATAAAACGACTCGGGAAAAACGACTCGAGAAAAATGACTCGAAAAAAACGACTCAGGAAAAACGACTCGAGAAAAACAACTCGAAAAATGCATGAGCTTAGGTATACGATTGAGGGAGAGTAGCCATTTGAATTTTCAGATTGCAACACAGCAAAGTTGTCTGAAGGAGGGGTCCTCCTGCGGAACAGAAAGGCGAGAGGGCTCATTCCCCTCTTCCTTGGAAGAAGCCGGAGACATGTGGCTTATCGTCACCCTCTTGCCGTCCCGCTTCTCAGCAGTATTTTTTTGATTGGCCATCACCACCTCGTCCCAGAGTATCAGAGAAGTACCTAGCCATCATCGAGAAATGATGGAGAGTCGCTTTTGAAAAATTTAGGCCCCGGTAAATGACGCGGTAAACGACTGGGAAAACGACTCAGGAAAACAAATAGGAAAACGACTCCGGGAAAACGACTCGGGAAAAACGACTTGAGAAAAACGACTCGGGAAAAATGACTCGAGAAAAACGACTTGAGAAAAACGACTTGAAAAACGCATGAGCTTAGGTATACGATTGAGGGAGAGTAGCCATTTGAATTTTCAGATTGCAACACAGCAAAGTTGTCTGAAGGAGGGGTCCTCCTGCGGAACAGAAAGGCGAGAGGGCTCATCCCCTCTACCTTGGAAGAAACCAGAGACATGTGGCTCATCGTCACCCTCTTGCCTTCCCGCTTCTCAGCAGCATTTTTTTGGTTGGCCATCACCACCTCGTCCCAGAGTATCAGAGAAGTCCCTAGCCGTCATCGAGAAATGATGGAGAGTCGCTTTTCGAAAAATTTAGGCCCCGGTAAACGTCGCGGTAAACGACTGGGAAATCGACTCGGGAAAACGAATCGGAAAACGACTCCGGAATACGACTCGGGAAAACGACTCGGGAAAAATGCCTAAAAAAAAACGACTCGGGAAAAACGACTCGAAAAAACTACTCAGGAAAAACGTCTCGTGAAAAACGACTCGAAAAACGCATGAGCTTAGGTATACGATTGAGGGAGAGTAGCCATTTGAATTTTCAGATTGCAACACAGCAAAGTTGTCTGAAGGAGGGGTCCTCCTGCGGAACAGAAAGGCGAGAGGGCTCATCCCCTCATCCTTGGAAGAAGCCAGAGACATGTGGCTAATCGTCACCCTCTTGCCTTCCCGCTTCTCAGCAGCATTTTTTTTGGTTGGCCATCACCACCTCGTCCCAGAGTATCAGAGAAGTCCCTAGCCGTCATCGAGAAATGATGGAGAGTCGCTTTTCGAAAAATTTAGGCCCCGGTAAACGTCGCGGTAAACGACTGGGAAATCGACTCGGGAAAACGAATCGGAAAACGACTCCGGAATACGACTCGGGAAAACGACTCGGGAAAAATGCCTAAAAAAAAACGACTCGGGAAAAACGACTCGAAAAAACTACTCAGGAAAAACGTCTCGTGAAAAACGACTCGAAAAACGCATGAGCTTAGGTATACGATTGAGGGAGAGTAGCCATTTGAATTTTCAGATTGCAACACAGCAAAGTTGTCTGAAGGAGGGGTCCTCCTGCGGTACAGAAAGGCGAGAGGGCTCATCCCCTCTTCCTTGGAAGAAGCCAGAGACATGTGGCTTAGCGTCACCCTCTTGCCTTCCCGCTTCTCACCAGCATTTTTTTGGTTGGCCATCACCACCTCGTCCCAGAGAAGTCTCTAGCTGTCATCGAGAAATGATGGAGAGGTGCTTTTCGAAAAATTTAGGCCCCGGTAAATGACGCGGTAAACGACTCGGGAAAACGACTCCGGAAAACGACTCGAAAAACGCATGAGCTTAGGTATTCGATTGAGGGAGAGTAGCCATTTCAATTTTCAGATTGCAACATAGCAAAGTTGTCTGAAAGAGGGGTCCTCCTGCGGAACATAAAGGCGAGAGGGCTCATCCCCTCTTCCTTGGAAGAAGCCACAGACATGTGGCTTATCGTCACCCTCTTGCCTTCCCGCTTCTCAGCAGCATTTTTTTGGTTGCCATCACCACCTCGTCCCAGAGTATCAGAGATGTTCCTAGCTGTCATCGAGAAATGATGGACAGTCGCTTTTCGAAAAATTTAGGGCCCGGTAAACGACGCTGTAAACGACTCGGGAAAACGACTCGGAAAACGACTCCGGAAAACGACTCGGGAAAAACTACTTGAAAAAAACGAATCGGGAAAAACGACTTGAGAAAAACGACTCGAAAAACGCATGAGCTTAGGTATACGATTGAGGGAGAGTAGCCATTTGAATTTTCAGATTGCAACACAGCAACGTTGTCTGTAGGAGGGGCCCTCCTGAGGAACAGAATGGCAAGAGGGCTCATCCCCTCTTCCTTGGAAGAAGTCAGAGACATGTGGCTTATCGTCACCCTCTTGCCTTCCCGCTTCTCAGCAGCATTTTTTTGGTTGGCCATCACCACCTCAACCCAGAGTATCAGAGAAGTCCCTAGCCGTCATCGAGAAATGATGGAGAGTCGCTTTTCGAAAAATTTAGGCCCCGGTAAACGACGCGGAAAACGACTGGGAAAACGACTCCGGAAAACGACTCTGGAAAACGGCTCAGGAAAAACGACTCGAAAAAACGACTCGAGAAAAACGACTCGGGAAAAACGACTTGAGAAAAACGACTCGAAAAACGCATGAGCTTAGGTATACAATTGAGGGAGAGTAGCCATTTGAATTTTCAGATTGCAACACAGCAAAGTTGTCTGAAGGAGGGGTCCTCCTGCGGAACAGAAAGGCGAGAGGGCTCATCCCCTCTTCCTTGGAAGAAGCCAGAGACATGTGTCTTATCGTCACCCTCTTGCCTTCCCGCTTCTCAGCAGCATTTTTTGGGTTGGCCATCACCACCTCGTCCCAGAGTATCAGAGAAGTCCCTAGCCGTCATCGAGAAATGATGGAGAGTCGCTTTTCGAAAAATTTAGGCCCCGGTAAACGACGCGGTAAACGACTGGGAAAACGACTCGGGAAAACGACTCGGGAAAACGAATCGGAAAACGACTCGGGAGAACGACTCGGGAAAAACGACTCTAAAAAAACGACTCGGGGAAAAACGACTTGAGAAAAACGACTCGAAAAACGCATAAGCTTAGGTATACGATTAAGGGAGAGTAGCCATTTGAATTTTCAGATTGCAACACAGCAAAGTTGACTGAAGGAGGGGCCCTCCTGCGGAACAGAAAGGCGAGAGGGCTCATCCCCTCTTCCTTGGAAGAAGCCAGAGACTTGTGGCTTATCGTCACCCTCTTGCCTTCCCGCTTCTCAGCAGCATTTTTTTGGTTGGCCATCACCACCTCGTCCCAGAGTATCAGAGAAGTCCCTAGCCGTCATCGAGAAATGATGGAGAGTCGCTTTTCGAAAAATTTAGGCCCGGGTAAACGACGCGGTAAACGACTGGGAAAACGACTCGGGAAAACGAATCGGAAAACGACTCCGGAATTCGACTCAGGAAAACGACTCGGGAAAAACGCCTCGAAAAAACGACTCTGGAAAAACGACTCGAAAAAAACGACTCAGGAAAGACGACTCGAGAAAAACGACTCGAAAAACGCATGAGCTTAGGTATACGATTGAGGGAGAGTAGCCATTTGAATTTTCGGATTGCAACGCAGCAAAGTTGTCTGAAGGAGGGGTCCTCCTGCGGAACAGAAAGGCGAGAGGGCTCATCCCCTCTTCCTTGGAAGAAGCCTGAGACATGTGGCTTAGCGTTACCCTCTTGCCTTCCCGCTTTTCAGCAGCATTTTTTTGGTTGCCATCACCACCTCGTCCCAGAGTATCAGAGAGGTCCCTAGATGTTATCGAGAAATGATGGAGAGTCGCTTTTCGAAAAATTTAGGCCCCGGTAAACGACGCGGTAAACGACTCGGGAAAACGAATCGGAAAACTACTCCGGAAAACGAATCTGGAAAAACGACTCCAAAAAACGACTCGGGAAAAACGACTCGAGAGAAAGGACTCGTAAAACACATGAGCTTAGGTATACGATTGAGGGAGAGTAGCCATTTGAATTTTCAGATTGCAACACAGCAAAGTTGTCTGAAGAAGGGGTCCTCCTGCGGAACAGAAAGGCGAGAGGGCTCATCCCCTCATCCTTGGAAGAAGCCAGAGACATGTGGCTAATCGTCACCCTCTTGCCTTCCCGCTTCTCAGCAGCATTTTTTTGGTTGGCCATCACCACCTCGTCCCAGAGTATCAGAGAAGTCCCTAGCCGTCATCGAGAAATGATGGAGAGTCGCTTTTCGAAAAATTTAGGCCCCGGTAAACGTCGCGGTAAACGACTGGGAAATCGACTCGGGAAAACGAATCGGAAAACGACTCCGGAATACGACTCGGGAAAACGACTCGGGAAAAATGCCTAAAAAAAAAACGACTCGGGAAAAACGACTCAAAAAAACTACTCAGGAAAAACGTCTCGTGAAAAACGACTCGAAAAACGCATGAGCTTAGGTATACGATTGAGGGAGAGTAGCCATTTGAATTTTCAGATTGCAACACAGCAAAGTTGTCTGAAGGAGGGGTCCTCCTGCGGAACAGAAAGGCGAGAGGGCTCATCCCCTCTTCCTTGGAAGAAGCCAGAGACATGTGGCTTAGCGTCACCCTCTTGCCTTCCCGCTTCTCACCAGCATTTTTTTGGTTGGCCATCACCACCTCGTCCCAGAGAAGTCTCTAGCTGTCATCGAGAAATGATGGAGAGGTGCTTTTTGAAAAATTTAGGCCCCGGTAAACGACGCGATAAACGACTGGGAAAACGACTCGGGAAAACGAATCGGAAAACGACTCGGGAAAACGACTCGGGAAAAACGACTCGAAAAAAACGACTTGGGAAATACGACTTGAGAAAAACGACTCGAAAAACGGATGAGCTTAGGTACACGATTAAGGGAGAGTAGCCATTTGAATTTTCAGATTGCAACACAGCAAAGTTTTCTGAAGGAGGGGCCCTCCTGCGGAACAGAAAGGCAAGAGGGCTCATCCCCTCTTCCTTGGAAGAAGCCAGAGACATGTGGCTTATCGTCACCCTCTTGCCTTCCCGCTTCTCAGCAGCATTTTTTTGGTTGGCCATCACCACTTCGTCCCAGAGAAGTCTCTAGCTGTCATCGAGAAATGATGGAGAGGTGCTTTTCGAAAAATTTAGGCCCCGGTAAATGACGCGGTAAACGACTCGGGAAAACGACTCGAAAAACGCATGAGCTTAGGTATTCGATTGAGGGAGAGTAGCCATTTCAATTTTCAGATTGCAACACAGCAAAGTTGTCTGAAAGAGGGGTCCTCCTGCGGAACATAAAGGCGAGAGGGCTCATCCCCTCTTCCTTGGAAGAAGCCACAGACATGTGGCTTATCGTCACCCTCTTGCCTTCCCGCTTCTCACCAGCATTTTTTTGGTTGCCATCACCACCTCGTCCCAGAGTATCAGAGATGTTCCTAGCTGTCATCGAGAAATGATGGACAGTCGCTTTTTGAAAAATTTAGGGCCCGGTAAACGACGCTGTAAACGACTCGGGAAAACGACTCGGAAAACGACTCCGGAAAACGACTCGGGAAAAACTACTTGAAAAAAACGAATCGGGAAAAACGACTTGAGAAAAACGACTCGAAAAACGCATG
>JBAKBP010030033.1:0-26285 GCA_037953745.1 Lithodes maja | reverse complement strand
CTACTGCCGCCAGATGCCCCTAGCCTAGACACAGTCGTTCAGCTCGTCGATACATCAACCAAATACCTTCATCACCCTAAACACAATAACCTACTGCCGCCAGATGCCCCTAGCCTACACCCAGTCGTTCAGCTCGTCGATACATCAACCAAATACCTTCATCACCCTAAACACAGTAACCTACTGCCGCCAGATGCCCCTAGCCTAGACCCAGTCATTCAGCTCGTCGATACATCAACAAAATACCTTCATCACCCTAAACACGGTGACCGGTCAACTCAACCAGTAGACCATTTCAACTAGTAGCTCTCAACCAGTACCAAATCAACCAATACGGAATTAGGTTAGGTTAGGTTAATACTATATTTTGGCACTGGTTTGGTTGGTCTTGGTTGATTTGGCACTGGTTGAAATGGTCTACTGGTTGAGATGACATGGAACCCCCTAAACCAATAAACCTACTGCTACTGTATTATTATTACTCACACTCTCTGTCGCTCTCTCTCTTTCGTCGATGCAACCAAATACAGCCTATAAAACCGATAACTGATAGGTATAAACAGAGTCCAATCCCAGCCATTGTAAACATAATCAATAACATGTACCAGTAAACACATTCTTCAGCAGTTGTAATATCATTGTATTCATATAAGGCCTACTTTCAATACCGTTTATTCACAAAATATTGTTTACCAAAGCTGTGTGTGTGTGTGTGTAGACCTATATTATCTAATATTAATTTCAGACTTACAACCTAATTGTCCCGGTTGAGAGAGAGAGAAAAAGAGTTACATTAATACACAGAATGCACACACCTTGCGGTTGTTACGACCGGGCACTCGGGTACACTAGGGCTCTTACACAGGACTCGAGTATGGCTCGCTGCCACAACGGAAACACACGATCCCAACCCCAGAGTACTGCCAGCCGAACAAAAAACGCCACTACCCTCCAGAGTTCTATCTGCTATAACGGGGTATACAAGAACTCGGTACTAGCGTTTCACACAACAGACTAATAACAAGACGGGAGTTATCTAGTCTGGTCAACAATCAAACAAAGAAGAAAGTACTACAACACTAAAGAATAGTGTTGGCCGAAGCCGAAGTAATCCACCCTTGAACTAAGAACTTAAGAAGTCCTCCGCCCTCTACTTCGGATCGGCACTATTACGTTACGTTAAACAATAGTCCTCGAGCATCAAGCAAGGAATCTTCTGATAAGTTAGATGCTTCTCGAATACTCATAAGAAGTAAGTATCGGATTTTGAACAGCAATTTAATGAATAACTCACTGGTAATTAAAGGCTTTAAATTGACATAAGAAGAATTATAAGAATAAGCAATAGGATATGGCAAACATTAAGAAGAAGTACTCCGACAATGCACTAGCAATAGCCTACTAAGATTGTGCTCGTGGGCCACTAATCTCTGAAGTAGCTAAGCGTGCCACACATGAAATCAATAGTGCTTAAACAATAATATACATAAAGAGAAGCTTCAATACTATACTGTATCTGCTGGTCGAGCAAAGTCTAGCTGGGATATCTAAGGTTAAGAGACAATGGCTGAGCAAGCGGCTCGTAGCCTAGCGAGGTCCTTAAGACTGTGCGGCCAAATTACGGTAATTGACGGGATGCTCTCTTGAGAGATCCAGATCACTAGTATCTGGTTCTCTCCTGGCGATCCTCTCAAAGTCAAGCAAATGAGATAGCACAGTGTTGGGTGGCACAGGCAAAAGCCCTCACTCGCAACACAGTGCTAAACTCCCACGGTACACAGTCAGAAAGACCACCTAGGCGTTCCACGTCTCCGTTGCAATTGTACTGGTTCAACCACAACCTAGTACTCATAGGAAATCACAACTCAGAAACCCTATCCCAGTCTAGCATTGCCTAAACCAGCAGAAAACAGGAACATGAATAATCGCACACAGGGAAATGCATATACGAGTGCAACAAACATCAATCAATCCTATTCTAGTTAACCCTTCCAAAAATAGGCTATCTAACAGGCACTTATCTCGTGAGAACTCAAGCGATAATACTTTGGCTGACTAAATCTGCACCAAAGGGGTCATGGAGGTTAAACAGGGACGAGAAGAGAAGAAGATAGGCTGTTCAGAGAGTAGAGAAAGTTCACATCAGTCGGAAGAATATGGATAGTTGCAAGGGATATGAGAGGTCGCTTTGCCTGATGAGTTCTGAAGAAATGGTGGCAAGAACCTCTCTTTTTATACTCGGCCCTCTAGCGGCATATCTCAAACTACTTAAGGACCGCCCACTGGCAATCATGACGTCATATTCTCTCTCAATCTGGGATCGACAAAGAACTTCCCACGCGCTGAAAGGGAGGAAGGGAGGAGGGAGGAGGGAATTAGGCCTATCTGCCCGCGTGGCGCACTCACTGGTCCCCGTTACGTAATATCTCTCTCTCTCTCCTCTCATCATTACATATAAGTCCCACACACAATACTTATATCTAATGATATAAAATAGAACTCGTTGACTTAGAAGAAAACAAAATACATAATGATAATACTTATAGTACAACGGTTCACATAAACTGAGTTAGGAAACTCTACACAGACTACAGCCAAAGTTCCTGCCCTGACGATCCTAGCGAGGGTGGGGCCTGACTGGGCGTTCTGTACAGCATGCTCATACTCGACATGCGTCACACCTCCCCCAAGATTTTACTTGCTCAACCCTGAGCTAAAATCTGATATACAGAACCCCATCAAACCCCTCACACCCAGCGACCGCATGGCACTAAAACAACGCTGAGTTTATCACTAAAACACATCTTATAAAAAAAAAAAAAATCACATTTCATAACTCCTCCCAACAATAGTAAAAGACATAATATCATGCTCCCAGAGCGAGCTTACAGCAGCTCAGCCGTTTGATAGTTCGTGGACTACTCAAACACTATAGGCTATGACAAACTTATACAATTATCTATATCAAAAAGAAAGAGTTTTTATATGATTTTTATATTTTAATATGTTTTTTTCCGGCTGCACTATAAGGGCAGCCTATTTTCTTCTATACCAAACGCTCAACAATCCTGCTTTACGACCCAATACGCTGGGCTACAACCGCGAGCCAACAAGCACCAAGCGCAAAATACTACTCAAACCAAAGCAGGAGGCTACCCGTGTGTCAATCTCTTCGGGATCATACACCTGTGATAGCCTACGACTGATCATCTACCCTCGATAAACAATCCGCAATCACATTGTCACATCCCGCAATATGCCGGATGTCCAGGTTATACTCCTGCAACATCAATGACCACCGGGTCAGTCTCATATTGCGATTGTGAAATTGATTTAGGAATCTCAAAGGGTGATGATCAGTGTAGATAACCACGACTGGGCCATAGGCTGGAACATACACCTCGAAGTGCCTGAGTGACAGCACAATCGCCAGTAATTCCTTTTCTATTGTAGAATAGTTCTTTTGTGCAGCATTGAACTTCTTAGAAAAGAAACTTACTGGGTGTTCCACACCTTCATTGTCTGTCTGTAGCAAGACGGCACCAGCCCCTACACCACTAGCATCTGTTGCCAGCTGAAAAGGCCTGTTAAAGTCTGGGGCCCTGAGTATCGGGTGAGTACACAGCAAATGCTTCACTAAATTAAAAGCCTTTTCACACTCAGGCGCCCACAAAAACTTTTTGTCTTTAGATAACAAATCTGTGAGAGGTGCCAACACCGTAGAGTAACCTTTTATAAAGCGTCTGTAGTAGCCTATCATACCCAAGAATCTCATGATCTGCTTCTTGGTGGTTGGGTGCGGAAATTTATTGATAGCCTGTACCTTGTTCTGAGGAGGGCACACCTGTCCCCTTCCCACTACAAACCCAAGGTACTGCACAGTGGCTTTTACGAAGTCACACTTTGCCAAATTTACTACCAGACTTGCTTCACTAAGTTTCCGGAACAAGGTCTCCAGGTGCTCACAATGGCTCTCAAAGTCGTCATCATAAATGATTACATCGTCCAAGTATACGGTGCAATTTGGAATGTCCTTGACAATTTCATTCATCAGGTTCTGAAACGTTGCTGGTGCATTCTTAAGTCCGTAGGGCATAACATTACACCGGTAAGTACTCCCGTCCACCACAAAACCACATACCTCTTTAGCGCGCTCGGACAAAGGTACTTGCCAGTAACCTTTTACTAAATCAACTTTAGACAAAAACCGAGCATTACCAATTTTATCAACACTATCATCAACCCGAGGAAGAGGATATGGGTTAGTTGGAGTCAAACCGTTTAGCCTACGGAAATCAATACAGAAGCGTACCTTGCCATCTGGTTTAGGCTGCAGTGTTACGGGGGAAGTCCATTTAACGGTACCTTTCTCTATCAACCCTCTACCGAGCATATACTCCAACTCATCCCTCAGAGCGGGTAGTTTTATGGGGGGCACACGGTATG
This sequence comes from Lithodes maja, assembly GCA_037953745.1. Taxonomy (NCBI): domain Eukaryota; kingdom Metazoa; phylum Arthropoda; class Malacostraca; order Decapoda; family Lithodidae; genus Lithodes; species Lithodes maja. The sequence goes on along the minus strand of JBAKBP010030033.1, from coordinate 21,839 downwards.
GGATTGACTTAAAGGGTAGATGGTGCCCCACGTCAACATCATGCATAGCCTGAGTAGTGAGGCCTGGATGTTCAGCGAATACAGTGGGGTATAAACCGAGCAACTGACGGATAGCTTCAAATTGCGGCTCAGGCAAATGGGCTATAGCCTCGTCAGCCCTTAGGCTCAAGTTCCCCGCCCACTGATCCGCTGAAACATGGTGATCCCAGCTATCCTCCTCTGAAGCTTGACTGTCCCCCTCTCCTTCTCCACCACGGCCGCAACAAGCCAACACAGGGACAGTGAGAGGCTCAGAGGGGCGCCTCACATACTCTTTTATCAGGTTCACGTGACATAACTGATTCTTCTTCCTCCTGTCTGGAGTGGCAACAAGGTAATCTAGGTCCGAAATTTTCTCCACAATTTTATAGGGTCCAGTATACTTCGCCGACAAGGGGTTACCCACCAAAGGCAACAAAATCAACACCTCCTGTCCCACAATGAACTCCCGGAGCTTCACTTTGCGATCATACCTGTCCTTCATTAAAGCTTGTGACCCTGTTAAATTCCGACCTGCCATCTCCAGACTCTTAAGCATGCGCTCACGGCTTTCAAACACATACTTCAACAAGGAACAAGGCGGCACAGTTCCTTCCCAAATTTCCCGCAGCATATTAAGGGGGCCCCTGACTCGGTGTCCAAAAATCAGCTCGTTTGGACTAAATCCCAGGCTCTCACCAGGCACTTCCCGAGCAGCAAACAGTACATACGGCAATCCAAGATCCCAATCTCTTCCGTTATCAGCACAATAACACCTGAGCATGCTTTTAAGGGTGGCATGCCACCGCTCAAGCACCCCTTGGCTCTCAGGGTGATACGCTGACGATACCACCGCCCGTATTCCATGCTGTTGCATTGTTTGCTTAAAGAGATTGGAGGTGAAATTGGACCCCTGATCAGACTGAATCTCCTCCGGGTACCCGTACCTTGAAAAGTACCACAACAAGTTACTGACTACCGTCTTAGCCATGCCGTTTTTCATGGGGTATGCATCGGGGTATCTAGTGGCAACATCCATGATGGTTAACAAAAATTTATTACCAGCCTTTGTGGGAGGGAGGGGACCAACCATGTCAACAACAATCTTACTAAAAGGTGGCCCAATTACAGGAATAGGGTGCAACGGAGCTTTAGGAATAACTTGGTTTGGTTTCCCGACCCGTTGACAAATATCACATGAGTTTATCCAGGACTGCACATGAGACTTCATCCCCGGCCACCAAAACAACTTCCCCAAAGCCGCCACCGTTTTTCTTACCCCCAAATGTCCTGCCAGCGGTGTGTCATGCGCCAAACTCAGTAGGCTATCCCTGCACTCCCGCGGCACCATCAACTGGTCCACTACCCCGGACCCCATCTTCCAGCTACGGTTAGGGTCTTGAAAACGCCGATACAGGATGCCATCTAAATAAAAAAAATCTCCCGGCTGTGCATCACCGTCCTCGTCGAGCTCCACAGCTCCATTAGCACACGTTTGGAGCTCAGGGTCCTCCAGCTGCAACCGACGTATATCTGAGGGTGCCAGGCGATCTAACTGCTCCCGGAGCAATGCATGACCCTCCCCGATACTGAGCTGCTCCCTCTGTCTCTCTCGATGTTCATAACGTTGCTGTCGTGGAGACTCGTCATGCCCAGCCTCGTCACTCTCGATGACAGGCCCAGGGGCTACTCCAGAACTAAGTAATGGTGCTAATACTGAATCACCCAGGAGAGCCGCCGAGTCAAAACTCTTAAAACCAACTCCAGCTTTAGCCTCCTCCTGTTGATCGTTCCTCTGCTGGTCTGAAGACGGAGGACTAGGCTGTGACACTTTAGCTGCCCGAGCTCGGGTGACAGCACACGCCATGGGTTGTGCCTGGCACCGCTCGACCCACTCTCGCTCTTCCCTACTCACGTCGGCCGGCCTCTCGGCAACGACTAAGGGTAGAACCTCAGAAGCGGGCATTGCAAAGTCGTTGCCGAGAAGAAGGTCGACGCCCTCCACTGGCAGTTTCTCCACAATCCCAACATCCAATTCACGTGCCACACCATCCACCTCCAACTCCAACCGCACCAGCGGGTATGACCGAGTTGCATTAATACCCTGCACCACCACCACCCGAGCCGCATTTATAGGGTAGCCAGTCAAGTTTTTCATCAAAGTCTGGGAAGCACCTGTATCACGCAAGACCTCTACTCCATGCTTGCGCCCCGCCCACATCACGCAACCCCGTCCTCTATGGTCGCAAAAAACATCCTGAGCAGGGTTCGAGCCTCCCAGGTGCTTCTGCATTGGCTGTGCCTCAGCCTCTGACGAACTGCCCCGGGCAAACTCAGAAGGCTTCAGAGACACACCAATGTTGCAGGCCAAAGACACAGCTGCTGTAGGTGGTTTGCTAGGACAGACTCTTGCAAAGTGCCCCTTTTTATGACATTGATAACACTCTAACTCCCCTTTGGGCTTCCCTTGGTACTGGGAAGGGCCCGGCCCCTTCTTAAATGGGACGGTGCTAGTCTTGTGGTCAGTCTTGGTATCATAACTCTTGTACTTGTTTGCATAAGATATATTACTAACTCGGGGGGGTGGGGCGTCACGCCCCTTGTTACCTGCCTCACTACGCTGGGCAGACCCGCACCCACGAATTAATGATAGCCGGAGGTCAGCCATCTCAGCTGCCTCCTGTAGAGTTTTTGGATTCTTTTCTTTAATAGTTAAAGTCATTTCTGCACCTGTACACTTATAAAACTGCTCGAGCAGAAACAGCTCAGTCAACTGTTCGGCCGTCTCAGCTTTCTCAGAACGTGTCCAGTTTGTAAGTGCATCTTTTAAGTCCCGGGCATGCTCAAGAAAGGTCGCCTCCCTAGTCTTTGTAACACCCCGAAACTTCAATCGATATGTTTCTGGTTGCAACTCGTATGCCCGTAGGACAGCTCTCTTCAATTCTGGGTAGTCAATGCAAGACTCTAAAGGCAGTGCATCATAAGCCTTCAGACCCTTACCCGTAAGTCTGGAGGAGACTAGAGCTGCCCACTTCTCTTCAGGCCAATTATGCTCCCTACACTTCTTCTCAAAACGATTAAAAAATTCTGTGACTTCAGTTTCACTAAATGCCGGCACCAATTTGACTAAGTGGGACAAGGACTGTTCTCTTACTTGGCCCTCACGGCCCATCCGAATCCCTGTCGACTCTGCACGAGTCTTATCTAAATCTATTTGAGCACAATATTTCTCTGAGTCGTACCTAAGCTCAGCCTCGTGCCTCCTCGTCTCATTCTCCTGCCTTCTAGACTCAGCCTCAATCTCATGCCTCCTAGTCTCATTCTCCTGCTTCCTAGCCTCACTCTCCTGCCTCCTGGTCTCAGCCTCAGCCTCAATTTTAGCAAGCTCAAGTCTAAATATCATATCTGGAGACAGGCAGGAAGAGGGAGCTGCCACTACTGAAGGAGGGGGGGCAAGAACTGGGGAACCACCATACGCACCGCCCGAGGGCACTCCAATCTTCCAATTCTCATCCCTCTGTGGGAGAGTGCTAACCTCCGGCAACTGAGTGGACGGCACTGTGGGAGTCGAGTGAGAGGGGATCTGGGGAGGAACCCCCCCAAACGCCCTCTCCTCCGAAACCCCATGTCGCCCACGCAACACCCAGGAAATCAGCTCCCCCTTGGACATCCCTCCTACATTGGATAGACCCAAAACCTTGGCTATCAGGTGCAAGCCATAAACATTCACCCCAGTCAGCCTCTCCTCCGTCACGTGGTACTGCTTACTCACAAAAAGTCTAGCATCCTCCTCACTAGTTACTAACGGCACCTCCTCAAATAGCATCTCTCGCTCCTCGTCAGTACTAGGGCCCGACATACTGAAGTTCACCAAAAAATTCTCGAGACAAAAGTGTTAAACTCCCTTATGCAAGCACTAATTACTAAATTAACTGGAGTCTCTTAAATGCTCTCCTAATTGCCTTACAAAAAAAAATATTCTTCAATATGTACGCTAAAGTACGAACAAACAAATGTTGTACAACTCTGCAAAAAATTATACTGTTCACAAAATCCTAAGCAAGGTCGCCATTTGTTACGACCGGGCACTCGGGTACACTAGGGCTCTTACACAGGACTCGAGTATGGCTCGCTGCCACAACGGAAACACACGATCCCAACCCCAGAGTACTGCCAGCCGAACAAAAAACGCCACTACCCTCCAGAGTTCTATCTGCTATAACGGGGTATACAAGAACTCGGTACTAGCGTTTCACACAACAGACTAATAACAAGACGGGAGTTATCTAGTCTGGTCAACAATCAAACAAAGAAGAAAGTACTACAACACTAAAGAATAGTGTTGGCCGAAGCCGAAGTAATCCACCCTTGAACTAAGAACTTAAGAAGTCCTCCACCCTCTACTTCGGATCGGCACTATTACGTTACGTTAAACAATAGTCCTCGAGCATCAAGCAAGGAATCTTCTGATAAGTTAGATGCTTCTCGAATACTCATAAGAAGTAAGTATCGGATTTTGAACAGCAATTTAATGAATAACTCACTGGTAATTAAAGGCTTTAAATTGACATAAGAAGAATTATAAGAATAAGCAATAGGATATGGCAAACATTAAGAAGAAGTACTCCGACAATGCACTAGCAATAGCCTACTAAGATTGTGCTCGTGGGCCACTAATCTCTGAAGTAGCTAAGCGTGCCACACATGAAATCAATAGTGCTTAAACAATAATATACATAAAGAGAAGCTTCAATACTATACTGTATCTGCTGGTCGAGCAAAGTCTAGCTGGGATATCTAAGGTTAAGAGACAATGGCTGAGCAAGCGGCTCGTAGCCTAGCGAGGTCCTTAAGACTGTGCGGCCAAATTACGGTAATTGACGGGATGCTCTCTTGAGAGATCCAGATCACTGATCTGGTTCTCTCCTGGCGATCCTCTCAAAGTCAAGCAAATGAGATAGCACAGTGTTGGGTGGCACAGGCAAAAGCCCTCACTCGCAACACAGTGCTAAACTCCCACGGTACACAGTCAGAAAGACCACCTAGGCGTTCCACGTCTCCGTTGCAATTGTACTGGTTCAACCGCAACCTAGTACTCATAGGAAATCACCAACTCAGAAACCCTATCCCAGTCTAGCATTGCCTAAACCAGCAGAAAACAGGAACATGAATAATCGCACACAGGGAAATGCATATACGAGTGCAACAAACATCAATCAATCCTATTCTAGTTAACCCTTCCAAAAATAGGCTATCTAACAGGCACTTATCTCGTGAGAACTCAAGCGATAATACTTTGGCTGACTAAATCTGCACCAAAGGGGTCATGGAGGTTAAACAGGGACGAGAAGAGAAGAAGATAGGCTGTTCAGAGAGTAGAGAAAGTTCACATCAGTCGGAAGAATATGGATAGTTGCAAGGGATATGAGAGGTCGCTTTGCCTGATGAGTTCTGAAGAAATGGTGGCAAGAACCTCTCTTTTTATACTCGGCCCTCTAGCGGCATATCTCAAACTACTTAAGGACCGCCCACTGGCAATCATGACGTCATATTCTCTCTCAATCTGGGATCGACAAAGAACGTCCCACGCGCTGAAAGGGAGGAAGGGAGGAGGGAGGAGGGAATTAGGCCTATCTGCCCGCGTGGCGCACTCACTGGTCCCCGTTACGTAATATCTCTCTCTCTCTCCTCTCATCATTACATATAAGTCCCACACACAATACTTATATCTAATGATATAAAATAGAACTCGTTGACTTAGAAGAAAACAAAATACATAATGATAATGCTTATAGTACAACGGTTCACATAAACTGAGTTAGGAAACTCTACACAGACTACAGCCAAAGTTCCTGCCCTGACGATCCTAGCGAGGGTGGGGCCTGACTGGGCGTTCTGTACAGCATGCTCATACTCGACATGCGTCACACGGTCCCTTCTAGGCAGTCCGTACTTAATGCTAACATAGAATTTGCTACAAAGTGGAAAGTAAGGATATATCAAAGCACAGAGAGAGAGAGAGAGAGAGAGAGAGAGAGAGAGACAGTAAAAATAATTAAGTATTTATGTAAACTAATGATTCCTATGTAAGGGGAAAAAGTGGCCTTGAGGTGTGTGTGTGTGGTGCGGAGGAGGGAGGGGGGGGGGGGGGGAGAGGAGGCGGATATCTAAGGTGTAAAGAAGGGTGGGGGGGGGGGGGGGGGGACAAGCTACTTTTCCCAGGGGGGGTAAATGGAACCTAGGATACTTTACCCAGAGGGAACTTCTTTGGGAGGAGGGTATTTCTACTGCACCGGGTAGGCTATTTGAAAGCGATATCATAACAAAAATTAACGTAACTTCATATTAATTGACCACTTGCGAGTTTCGTTCTATAATGCTAGGGTAGGAAATAAGCCTGTTGAGGGAGTCATCGGTAGTTTTGGTGTGGATGGTGTAAACGAGAGTGGAGAAAGACTGAAAAATGTATGTGAAGAGTGTAGATTGAGTGTAGGTAATACGTTCTTCAAAAAAAAGGCGTATACACAAATACACCTGGCATAGACTTGTGAGGGGAGAGATTGTAGAGAGGGCATTGATGGATTGTTTGCTGGTGACAAGGGAAAGATTGTGTAGATTGCTGGATGTGAATGTGATGAGAGGTGAGGCGGAGGGTATGTCAGATCATTACCTGGTGGAGGGAAAGCTAAGAGTTAAGAGTTACAGGAGAATAAGAGACAAGCGTTTATCTGTGTTTATTTTTTTGTTTTATGTTGTTTTTGTGTTTTCCCTGTTCTTGCTCTGTCTTGAGTCGGCTACCCCCAAAATGGTGATTGGGCCTGAACATATAGATAGATAGATAGAATAGTTAAATAGATACACTTTGGCAATAGTTAAATAGATAAGCTTTGGCAATAGGTAAATAGATAAACTTTGGCAATAGTTAAATAGATAAACTTTGGCAATAGTTAAATAGATAAACTTTGGCAATAGTTAAATAGATAAACTTAAGCCGGTATCACACGAGCGCTTTTTCCCCTTAACATTTATCCTCAACACTGGTCTGGCAGCTTAGGAGGTCAAGATTCATAATATTTCGGTCACATAAATTCATCAACCATCAGTCAACTTTCCAATACCAGTGCAAAATATTCCAGAATTGTTGCCAGAAAAATGTTGATCATTGAATATTGACTATAAAATCTCGGGTGTGATACCCCTTCAGAACTGGCGACGTCTTATATTATGTTTTGGCTACCGTACATTTAGACGATTTATGAAGCTTAACCCGGGAGCTGCGGGAAGACTCTTAAGAGTTCCCCCGGCGGACTGCGGGAAGACTCTCTGGAGTAAGTAAAACTAAAAATCAACTTTTTACATCGAAAAAAAAATATTTTTTTTATTTTTATTTTTTTATTTTTTTATTTTTGTTTGGCCCCTGGGCCATGCAAAATCTCAGTCCTCTACCTCCCCTCCTTCCCCACTTTCCTCCTATTCCTCAGTTATCACCTATTTTCCCTATTATTCCCTTATTCTGAGGTATATTTTCGTGCTAACATTAGCGAGTTGCAAGCAGGGTGTTGTCATCACTGATGGCCATCGAGTGCAAGAGAGAGAGAGAGAGTATCGATCGACTGTGTCGCAGTGGCCTTGGGGAAAATTGGCGGGAAGGTAGCTTGCCTCACCCATACATTATACAACTCGCGGGCTATATCTCCGATTTTGACCATCCAAACGCTGTTTTCACTCGTTTTATTGTTGTTTCAGGTTAATACCTTTATAATCAACCCATAATAGGCGCATATGGATAATTATTAATGCTATTAATGGTACAATGAATATTTTAGTGACGAAAAACCTCAAATACGTCAGCACAGGGGGACGTTTTCATTTACCCCCGTGCGCACTGCATAGGTTAAGAAGGGTATATGGTAGATCTATCTATCTATCTATTGCCGGACACCTTACTCCCTTTACGAGGGTGGCCATACACAGAATGCCCCCAAGCGGACCTATTTTATGAAGCTTAAGAAGGGTATATGGTAGATATATCTATCTATCTATTGCCGGACGCCTTACTCCCCTTACGAGGGTGGCCATACACAGAATGCCCCCAAGCGGACCTATTTTATGAAGCTTAAGAAGGGTATATGGTAGATCTATCTATTGCCGGACGCCTTACTCCCCTTACGAGGGTGGCCATACACAGAATGCCCCCAAGCGAACCTATTTTATGAAGCTTAAGAAGGGTATATGGTAGATCTATCTATCTATCTATTGCCGGACGCCTTACTCCCCTTACGAGGGTGGCCATACACAGAATGCCACCAAGCGGACCTATTTTATGAAGCTTAAGAAGGGTATATGGTAGATCTATCTATCTATCTATTGCCGGACGCCTTACTCCCCTTACCCATACACAGAATGCCCCCAAGCGAACCTATTTTATGAAGCTTAAGAAGGGGTATATGGTAGATCTATCTATCTATCTATCTATTGCCGGACGCGTTACTCCCCCTTACGAGGGTGGCCATACACAGAATGCCCCCAAGCGGACCTATTTTATGAAGCTTAAGAAGGGTATATGGTAGATCTATCTATCTATCTATTGCCGGACGCCTTACTCTCCTTACGAGGGTGGCCATACACAGAATGCCCCTAAGCGGACCTATTTTATGAAGCTTAAGAAGGGTATATGGTAGATCTATCCATCTATCTATTGCCGGACGCCTGACTCCCATTACGAGGGTGGCCATACACAGAATGCCCCCAAGCGGACCTATTTTATGAAGCTTAAGAAGGGTATATGGTAGATCTATCTATCTATCTATTGCCGGACGCCTTACTCCCCTTACGAGGGTGGCCATACACAGAATGCCCCCAAGCAGACCTATTTTATGAAGCTTAAGAAGGGTATTTGGTAGATCTATCTATCTATCTATTGCGGACGCCTTACTCCCTTACGAGGGTGGCCTAGACAAAATGCCCCCAAGCGGACCTATTTTATGAAGCTTAACCCGGGAGCTGCCGGGAGACTCTTAAGAGTTCCCCCGGCGGACTGCGGAAGACTCTTGAGAGTAAGTAAAATAAAAAATCAACTTTTGACATCGAAAACATTTTTTTTTTTTTTTTTTTTTTTTTTTTTTTTTTTTTTTTTTTTTTGGCCCTGGTCCATGCAAAATCTCAGTCCTCTACCTCCCCCCCTTCCCCACTTTCCTCCTATCCTTCAGTTATCACCTATTTTCCCTATTATTCCCTTATTCTGAGGATATTTTCGTGCTAACATTAGCGAGTTGCAAGCAGGGTGTTGTCATCACTGATGGCAATCGAGTGCAAGAGAGAGAGAGAGAATATCGATCGACTGTGTCTCAGTGGCCTTGGGGGAAATTGGCGGGAAGGTAGCTTGCCTCACCCATACATTATACAACTCGCGGGCTATATCTCCGATTTTGACCATCCAAACGCTGTTTTCACTCGTTTTATTGTTGTTTCAGGTTAATACCTTTATAATCAACCCATAATAGGCGCATATGGATAATTATTAATGCTATTAATGGTACAATGAATATTATAGTGACGGAAACACCTCAAATACGTCAGCACAGGGGGACGTTTTCAATTACCCCCGTGCGCACTTCAGAGGTTAAGAAGGGTATAAGGTAGATCTACCTATCTTTCTATCTATTGCCGTCCACCTTACTCCCTCACGAGGATGGTCATACACAGAATGCCCCCAAGCGGACCTATTTTATGAAGCTTAAGAAGGGTATATGGTAGATCTATCTATCTATATATTGCCGGACGCCTTACTACCCTTACGAGGGTGGCCATACACAGAATGCCCCCAAGCGGACCTATTTTATGAAGCTTAAGAAGGGTATATGGTAGATCTATCTATCTATCTATTGCCGGACGCCTTACTCCCCTTACGAGGGTGGCCTACACAAAATGCCCCCAAGTGGACCTATTTTATGAAGCTTAAGAAGGGTATATGGTAGATCTACCTATCTTTCTATCTATTGCCGTCCACCTTATTCCCCTCACGAGGGTGGCCATACACAGAATGCCCCCAAGCGGACCTATTTTATGAAGCTTAAGAAGGGTATATGTTAGATCTATCTATCTATATATTGCCGGACGCCTTACTACCCTTACGAGGGTGGCCCTACACAGAATGCCCCCAAGCGGACCTATTTTATGAAGCTTAAGAAGGGTATATGGTAGATCTATCTATCTATCTATTGCCGCACACCTTACTCCCCTTACGAGGGTGGCCATACAACAGAATGCCCCCAAGCGGATGTATTTTTGAAGCTTAACCCTAACAAGTGCGCATGGGGGTAATTGAAAACGTCCCCTGTGCTGACGTATTTGAGGTGTTTCCGTCACTAAAATATTCATTGTACCATTAATAGCATTAATAATTATCCATATGCGCCTATTATGGGTTGATTATAAAGGTATTAACCTGAAACAACAATAAAACGAGTGAAAACAGCGTTTGGATGGTCAAAATCGGAGATATAGCCCGCGAGTTGTATAATGTATGGGTGAGGCAAACTGCTTTCCCCGCCAATTTCCCCGAAGGCCACTGAGACACAGTCGATCGATACTCTCTCTCTCTCTCTTGCACTCGCTTGCCATCAGTGATGAACAACACCCTGCTTGCAACTCGCTAATGTTAGCACGAAAATATACCTCAGAATAAGGGAATAATAGGGAAAATAGGTGATAACTGAAGGAGAGGAGGAAAGTGGGGAAGGAGGGGAGGTAGAAGACTGAGATTTGCATGGCCCAGGGCCAAAAAACAAAAAAAATAATAAAAAAAAAAAAAAAAAAAAATCGATGTCAAAAGTTGATTTTTTATTTTACTTACTCTCAAGAGTCTTCCCGCAGTCCGCCGGGGTAACTCTTAAGAGTCTCCCCGCAGCTCCCGGGTTAAGAAGGGTATGGTAGATCTATCTATCTATCTATTGCCGGATGCCTTACTCCCCTTACGAGGGTGTCCATACACAGAATGCCCCCAAGCGGACCTATTTTATGAAGCTTAAGAAGGGCATATGGTAGATCTATCTATCTATCTATTGCCGGACGCCTTACTCTCCTTACGAGGGAGGCCATACACAGAATGCCCCCAGGCGGACCTATTTTATGAAGCTTAAGAAGGGTATATGGTAGATATATCTATCTATCTATTGCCGAACGCCTTACTTCCCTTACGAGGGTGGCCATACACAGAATGCCCCCAAGTGGACCTATTTTATGAAGCTTAAGAAGGGTATATGGTAGATCTATCTATTGCCGGATGCCTTACTCCCCTTACGAGGGTGGCCATACACAGAATGCCCCCAAGCGGACCTATTTTATGAAGCTTAACCCGGGAGCTGCGGGGAGACTCTTAAGAGTTCCCCCGGCGCACTGCGGGGAGACTCTTGAGAGTAAGTGAAAAAAAAAAATCAACTTTTGACATCGAATTTTTTTTTTTGGCCCCTGGGCCATGCAAAATCTCAGTCCTCTACCTCCCCTCCTTCCCCACTTTCCTCCTCTCCTTCAGTTATCACCTATTTTCCCTGTTATTCCCTTATTCTGAGGTATATTTTCGTGCTAACATTAGTGAGTTGCAAGCAGGGTGTTGTCATCACTGATGGCAAGCGAGTGCAAGAGAGAGAGAGAGAGTATCGATCGACTGTGTCTCAGTGGCCTTGGGGGAAATTGGCGGGAAAGCAGTTTGCCTCACCCATACATTATACAACTCGCGGGCTATATCTCCGATTTTGACCATCCAAACGCTGTTTTCACTCGTTTTATTGTTGTTTCAGGTTAATACCTTTATAATCAACCCATAATAGGCGCATATGGATAAGTATTAATGCTATTAATGGCACAATGAATATTTTAGTGACGGAAACACCTCAAAATACGTCAGCACAGGGGGACGTTTCCAATTACCCCCATGCGCACTTCAGAGGTTAAGAAGGGTATATGGTAGATCTATCTATCTATCTATTGCCGGACACCTTACTCCCCTTACGAGGGTGGCCATACACAGAATGCCCCCAAGCGGACCTATTTTATGAAGCTTAAGAAGGGTATATGGTAGATCTATCTATCTATCTTATAATATCTTAGACCTGGTCTTCACTAACAACGACTCTCTAGTACACAGCATTAACATATCGGACACAACATACTCAGATCATAAATTAATTGAGATCAAAACAACCTTAGAAAGTGTACAGACAACCTCAGAATCGAGAACAAAAACCGGCCCCTTCAGTAAATTTAATTTAACTTCAATAACAAAAAGATTAGGTGGGAAGAGGTAAATCAAGAAATGGAGGAAATAGACTGGGAAGATTTAATGGATAACCTGACACCAGCAGAATGTCTAGTCTTAATAACAGAAACCATGACCCAAATCTGTAGCCACCATATACCTGCAAGACAAACAAAACGAAGAAGCAAACAAGATCGGGAAAGGAGGAGGCTGTACAGAAGAAGAAAATTACTCACACAAAGACGCACACATCAAAATCTACAGGATAGGCAAAAGGTCGAAATAGATAGAGAAATTGTGGAAATTGAACAAAGGCTAAGAATATCATATGAACTACAACATATGGAAGAGGAGAGGAAAGCTATTGCAGGTATAAAGGAAAATTCCAAATACTTCTTTTCATACGCCAAACAAAAGGCTAAAACAACATCAAACATAGGCCCACTGAGCAAAGGGGACGGCTCTTTCATAGGGGACAAAAAGGAAATGAGCGAACTCTTAAGCAGGCAGTATGAAATGGCATTCAGTGAGCCTGATGAAACAAAAGTCATCAGAGACCAAAATATATTTTTCATGGAAACCTCCCCCACAGAAACCCCTCAGATGCTGGACATTGATTTCGGTCCAAAAGACATAGAAGAGGCCATTTCCAACATGCCATCCCACTCGGCACCAGTCCCGGACTCATGGAATTCGATCCTAATGAAAAAATGTAAGGAAAACCTCTCAAAACCCCTGGCTATAATGTGGAGAAGGAGTCTAGACACTGGTGACATACCAGATAGCTTGAAAAACGCAATAATTGCCCCACTGCATAAAGGAGGGAGTAAAGCACTACCAAAAAACTACCGCCCGGTAGCTCTAACCTCTCACATCATTAAAGTTTTCGAGCGAGTCCTGCGAAGCAAAATTTCAACATTCATGGAGACAAATGAACTACACAACACTGGTCAACATGGGTTCAGAGCGGGAAGATCATGTCTCTCACAACTTTTGGAACACTATGACAAAATTCTTAAAGCGCTAGAAGAAAAGAAAAACGTGGATGTCATTTACACCGATTTTGCTAAGGCATTTGATAAATGTGACCATTGTATAATAGCCCACAAACTGAAAGCAAAAGGTATAACTTGGAAAATCGGACGGTGGATATACAATTTCCTCGTAAACCGAAAACAATCGGTAGCAGTAAACCAAGTCACTTCTGAGCCTTCGGATGTCAAAAGCTCAGTGCCCCAAGGAACAGTGCTAGCCCTCCTTCTGTTCCTCATACTAATTTGCGACATAGATACCAACACCCGACACAGTACGGTGTCGTCTTTTGCTGATGACACAAAATTAAGCAAGATAGTAAACACACAAGAGGACACGGGCCGACTGCAGGAAGACATGAATGTAGTGTTCCAGTGGACCAGGGAAAACAACATGCAATTCAATGAGGAAAAATTCCAATTAATATGGTACGGAGATAATAATGGTGTTAAAGAAATTACAAATTACTTAACAGAATCTAACCACATAATAGAACGGAAAGACAGTGTGAAAGACCTTGGGGTATTAATGTCTGAAAATATGGGTTTCAAAGTACATAACCAGGTCAAAGTGGCGGCTGCGAAGCGTCTAACGGGTTGGATTCTGCGTACTTTTAAAACACGCGGTGAATTGCCTATGATAACGCTCTTCAAATCTCTAGTGCTACCGCGGCTTGAATATTGTAGCATATTAACATCCCCATACAAAGCAGGTGAAATAAATGACGTAGAGAGTGTACAAAGAAATATTTTCACTTCGCATATAAGTTCGATAAAACATCTACACTATTGGGAGCGTTTAAGAGCACTGAATCTGTACTCACTGGAACGTAGAAGAGAATGTTACCTAATAATATACACATGGAAAATCGCAGAGGGTTTAGTAGCAAACCTACATACTCCGATAGTCATGAAATTCAGTGATAGGAGAGGCTGGGAATGCGAAATCCCCCGGATGAATAACAGGGGTGCTATGGGCTCTCTGCGAGAGGGCTGGTTATCACACAGAGGCCCACGTCTCTTCAACAAACTCCCACGGCGAGTAAGAGACATGAGGGACATCTCGTTAGACAACTTCAAGAGAGCCCTAGATGTCGAACTGCAAAAAGTGCCAGACGAGCCCATCCTCGCAAGGAGGCGAGCTGTCGCTTCAAACAGTCTACTGCACCAAATCACCACCCATAACGAGGGGCGTCGCGCTCCTTGGTGCCGCTAGAAGAGCGGTGAACACATCAAAAGGTATCCAAAGGTAAGGTATCTATTGCTGGATGCCTTACTCCCCTTACGAGGGTGGCCATACACAGAATGCCCCCAAGCGGACCTATTTTATGAAGCTTAAGAAGGGTATATGGTAGATCTACCTATCTATCTATTTATTGCCGTCCACCTTACTCCCCTCACGAGGGTGGCCATACACAGAATGCCACCAAGTGGACCTATTTTATGAAGCTTAAGAAGGGTATATGGCAGATCTATCTATCTATCTATTGCCGGACGCCTTACTCCCCTTACGAGGGTGGCCATACACAGAATGCCCCCAAGCGGACCTATTTTATGAAGCTTAACCTCTGAAGTGCGCATGGGGGTAATTGGAAACGTCCCCCTGTGCTGACGTATTTGAGGTGTTTCCGTCACTAAATATTTCATTGTGCCATTAATAGCATTAATACCATATGCGCCTATTATGGGTTGATTATAAAGGTATTAACCTGAGACTCACATAAAACGAGTGAAAAACAGCGTTTGGATGGTCAAAATCGGAGATATAGCCCGCGAGTTGTATAATGTATGGGTGAGGCAAACTGCTTTCCCACCATTTCCCCCAAGGCCACTGAGACACAGTCGATCGATACTCTCTCTCTCTCTCTTGCACTCGCTTGCCATCAGTGATGACAACACCCTGCTTGCAACTCGCTAATGTTAGCACGAAAATATACCTCAGAATAAGGGAATAACAGGGAAAATAGGTGATAACTGAAGGAGAGGAGGAAAGTGGGGAAGGAGGGGAGGTAGAGGACTGAGATTTTGCATGGCCCAGGGGCCAAAAAAAAAAATAAAAAAAAAAAAAATAAAAAAAAAAAAAAAAAAAATTCGATGTCAAAAGTTGATTTTTTTTTTCACTTACTCTCAAGAGTCTCCCCGCAGTCCGCCGGGGGAACTCTTAAGAGTCTCCCCGCAGTTCCCGGGTTAAGAAGGGTATATGGTAGATCTATCTATCTATCTATCTATTGCCGGACGCCTTACTCCCCTTACGAGGGTGGCCATACACAGAATGCCCCCAAGGGGACCTATTTTATGAAGCTTAAGAAGGGTATATGGTAGATCTATCTATCTATTGCCGGACGCCTTACTCCGCTTACGAGGGTGGCCATACACAGAATGCCCTCAAGCGGACCTATTTTATGAAGCTTAAGTAGGGTATATGGTAGATCTATCTATCTATCTATTGCCGGACGCATTACTCCCCTTACGAGGGTGGCCATACACAGAATGCCCCCAAGCGGACCTATTTTATTAAGCTTAGGAAGGGTATATGGTAGATCTATCTATCTATCTATTGCCAGACGCCTTATTCCCCTTACGAGGGTGGCCATACACAGAATGCCCCCAAGCGGACCTATTTCATGAAGCTGAAGAAGGGTATATGGTAGATCTATCTACCTATCTATTGCCACACGCCTTACTCCCCTTACGAGGGTGGCCATACACAGAATGCCCCCAGGCGGACCTATTTTATGATGCTTAAGAATGGTATTTGGTAGATCTATCAATCTATCTATTGCCGAACGCCTTACTCCCCTTACGAGGGTGGCCATACACAGAATGCCCCCAAGCAGACCTATTTTATGAAGCTTAAGAAGGGTATATGGTAGATCTATCTATCTATCTATTGCCGGACGCCTTACTCCCCTTACGAGGGTGGCCATACACAGAATGCCCCCAAGCGGACCTATTTTATGAAGCTTAACCCTTTGGCGCACCTATAGTTTCCAATCAAAGTTTTTCCCACTCCCAAAGTATATCTCAGCTCACTCAGAGCCAGTTTTGTGCCCGGCGATAATTTGTTTCTGTGACGTTTTTATCCACCAAAAAATCCTTGTATTTGGATTAATGAGGTACCATCGGCTTCGTTATTGATTGAACTTGAAGATAAGCTAATAAAAACATAGAATAAATACAAAACAAACACATTGGGGGACTCCGAAATAAGAATTGTAAAAAAAAAAAGTAAATACCTTATATCCAACTCGCGCTAGCTCAAAACTTTGCCCGCACCATTTTTGATTTGCATACATATATGGAAGCGGAATTTAATGAGGATTCCACTGGTAACTTCAGAATTACTATAAACCAAATAGTTACTGAGATACACGAATAAACGTGAAAGTATCGAAACACAGACTGAGCTGTACTCTGCTCCCTTCCCAGCCAGTCGTGAGTAAACGGTTAAACTGAGGGAGTTGCCAATTGTACCCATTGGACTAGATGCAATACATAATATCTATGCCAAATATGACGCACGTCAGACGAAAACTTAATTTTTGGCGAATATTTTTAAGTTTAATGACTCTTAACGAGTCATCGTGCGCCTAGGAAAAAAATACCTAATGACTCTGAACGAGTCATCGTGCGCCAAAGGGTTAAGAAGGGTATATGGTAGATCTATCTATCTATCTATTGCCGGACGCCTTACTCTCCTTACGAGGGTGGGCATACACAAAATGCCCCAATGCGGACCTATTTTATGAAGCTTAAGAAGGGTATATGGTAGATCTATCTATCTTCTATCTATTGCCGTCCGCCTTACTCCCTTCACGAGGGTGGCCATACACAGAATGCCCCAAGCGGACCTATTTTATGAAGATTAAGAAGGGTATATGGTAGATCTCTCTATCTATCTATTGCCGGATACCTTACTCCCCTTACGAGGGTGGCCATACACAGAATGCCCCCAGGCGGACCTATTTTATGAAGCTTAAGAAGGGCATATGGTAGATCTATCTATCTATCTATTGCCGGACGCCTTACTCCCCTTACGAGGGTGGCCATACACAGAATGCCCCCAAGCGGACCTATTTTATGAAGCTTAAGAAGGGTATATGGTAGATCTATCTATCTATCTATTGCCGGACGCCTTACTCCCCTTACGAGGGTGGCCATACACAGAATGCCCCCAAGCGAACCTATTTTATGAAGCTTAAGAAGGGTATATGATAGATCTATCTATCTATCTATTGCCGGACGCCTTACTCCCCTTACGAGGGTGGCCAAACACAGAATGCCCCCAAGCGGACCTATTTTATGAAGCTTAAGAAGGGTATATGGTAGATCTATCTATCTATCTATCTATTGACGTCCGCCTTACTCCCCTTACGGGGGTGGCCATACACAGAATGCCCCCAAGCGGACCTATTTTATGAAGCTTAAGAAGGGTATATGGTAGATCTATCTATCTTCTATCTATTGCCGTCTGCCTTAATCCCTTCACGAGGGTGGCCATACACAGAATGCCCCAAGCGGACCTATTTTATGAAGATTAAGAAGGGTATATGGTAGATCAATCTATCTATCTATTGCCGGACACCTTACTCCCCTTACGAGGGTGGCCATACACAGAATGCCCCCAAGCGGACCTATTTTATGAAGCTTAAGTAGGGTATATGGTAGATCTATCTATCTATCTATTGCCGGATGCCTTACTCCCCTTACGAGGGTGGCCATACACAGAATGCCCCCAAGCGGACCTATTTTATGAAGCTTAAGAAGGGTATATGGTAGATCTCTCTATCTATCTATTGCCGGACGCCTTACTCCGCTTACGAGGGTGGCCATACACAGAATGCCCCCAGGCGGACCTATTTTATGAAGCTTAAGAAGGGTATATGGTAGATCTATCTATCTATCTATTGCCGGACGCCTTACTCCCCTTACGAGGGTGGCCATACACAGAATGCCCCCAAGCGGACCTATTTTATGAAGCTTAAGAAGGGTATATGGTAGATCTATCTATCTATCTATTGCAGGACGCCTTACTCCCCTTACGATGGTGGCCATACACAGAATGCCCCCAAGCGAACCTATTTTATGAAGCTTAAGAAGGGTATATGCTAGATCTATCTATCTATCTATTGCCGGACGCCTTACTCCCCTTACGAGGGTGGCCATACGTAGAATGCCCCCAAGCGGACCTATTTTATGAAGCTTAAGAAGGGTATATGGTAGATCTATCTATCTATCTATCTATTGACGTCCGCCTTACTCCCCTTACGAGGGTGGCCATACACAGAATGCCCCCAAGCGGACCTATTTTATGAAGCTTAAGAAGGGTATATGGTAGATCTATCTATCTATCTATTGCCGGACGCCTTACTCCCCTTACGAGGGTGGCCATTCACAGAATGCCCTCAAGCGGACCTATTTTATGAAGCTTAAGTAGGGTATATGGTAGATCTATCTATCTATCTATTGCCGGACGCATTACTCCCCTTACGAGGGTGGCCATACACAGAATGCCCCCAAGCGGACCTATTTTATAAAGCTTAAGAAGGGTATATGGTAGATCTATCTATCTATCTATCTATTGCCGGATGCCTTACTCCCCTTACGAGGGTGGCCATACACAGAATGCCCTCAAGCGGACCTATTTTATGAAGCTTAAGAAGGGTGTATGGTAGATCTATCTATCTATCTATTGCCGGACGCCTTACTCCCCTTACGAGGGTGGCCATACACAGAATGCCCCCAAGTGGACCTATTTTATGAAGCTTAAGAAGGGTATATGGTAGATCTATCTAGCTATCTATTGCCGGACGCCTTACTCCCCTTACGAGGGTGGCCATACACAGAATGCCCCCAAGCGGACCTATTTTATGAAGCTTAAGAAGGGTATATGGTAGATCTATCTATCTATCTATTGCCGGACGTCTTACTCCCCTTACGAGGGTGGCCATACACAGAATGCCCCCAAGCGGACCTATTTTATGAAGCTTAAGAAGGGTATATGGTAGATCTATCTATCTATCTATTGCCGAACGCCTTACTCTCCTTACAAGGGAGGCCATACACAGAATGACCCCAAGCGGACCAATTTTATGAAGCTTAACCTCTGAAGTGCGCACAGGGGTAAATGAAAACCTCCCCCTGTGCTGACGTATTTGAGGTTTTTCGTCACTAAAATATTCATTGTACCATTAATAGCATTAATAATTATCCATATGCGCCTATTATGGGTTGATTATAAAGGTATTAACCTGAAACAACAATAAAACGAGTGAAAACAGCGTTTGGATGGTCAAAATCGGAGATATAGCCCGCGAGTTGTATAATGTATGGGTGAGGCAAGCTACCTTACCGCCCATTTTCCCCAAGGCCACTGCGACACAGTCGATCGATACTCTCTCTCTCTCTCTTGCACTCGATGGCCATCAGTGATGACAACACCCTGCTTGCAAATCGCTAATGTTAGCACGAAAATATACCTCAGAATAAGGGAATAATAGGGAAAATAGGTGATAACTGAGGAATAGGAGGAAAGTGGGGAAGGAGGGGAGGTAGAGGACTGAGATTTTGCATGGCCCAGGGGCCAAACAAAAATAAAAAAATAAAAAAATAAAAATAAAAAAAATATTTTTTTTTCGATGTAAAAAGTTGATTTTTAGTTTTACTTACTCCAGAGAATCTTCCCGCAGTCCGCCGGGGGAACTCTTAAGAGTCTTCCCGCAGCTCCCGGGTTAAGAAAGGTATATGGTAGATCTATCTATCTATATATTGCCAGACGCCTTACTCCCCTTACGAGGGTGCCAATACACAGAATGCCCCCAACCGGACCTATTTAATGAAGCTTAACCCTCTCACTCCTTATGACACAGAGGTTGCCAGATTAGCAATAAGAAATAGATTACTCTCACTCTTATAATTACCTTTCCAAAATTAGTTTTCTGCCCACAGCTAACTCAAAGACAACTGCAGAGGTTGAAGTAAATAAACTAAGGTTTATAAATACCCCTGACGGTAACAAAGGCTCTAAAGTATCCCTAATAGGCTCAAAAATTGCGTCAGGATGTGAGAGGGTTAAGAAGGGTATATGGTAGATGTATCTATTATCTATTGCCGGACGCCTTACTCCCCTTTACGAGGGTGGCCATTCACAGAATGCCCCCAGGCGGACCTATTTTATGAAGCTTAAGAAGGGTATATGGTAGATTTTTCTATCTATCTATTGCCGGACGCCTTACTCCCCTTACGAGGGTGGCCATACACAGAATGCCCCCAAGCGGACCTATTTTATGAAGCTTAAGAAGGGTATATGGTAGATCTATCTATCTATCTATTGTCGGATGCCTTGCTCCCCTTACGAGGGTGGCCATACACAGAATGCCCCCAAGCAGACCTATTTTATGAAGCTTAAGAAGGGTATATGGTAGATCTATCTATCTATCTCTTGTCAGATGCCTTACTCCCCTTACGAGGGTGGCCATACACAGAATGCCCCCAAGCGGACCTATTTTATGAAGCTTAAGAAGGGTATATGGTAGATCTATCTATCTATCTATTGCCGGACGCCTCACTCCCCTTACGAGGGTGGCCATACACAGAATGCCCCCAAGCGGACCTATTTTATGAAGCTTTTTTTTTTTTTTTTTTTTTTTTTTTTTCTATGTGATTGAGGGAGGCAAAAGGCATAACTGCCTATAGCGAGTGCCTCCCCCATAGTTGAAAGAGTGACAGGGCCAAAATCAAGGGACGTTTGAGCCAAAATGCCTGGACACACGGAGTTTGAAGCAATTTAAGTCATAGGAAGAGGGAAAGACTGATTCTGGAGAGAGTTCCAGAGCTCAGATGTTGAGTAGAAGAAAGTTTGAGAGTAACGTTTCACTCTTGGGTTGGAGAGTTGCACAGAGTAGGGGTGGGATTGAGTTGCAAGACGGGTACCACGTGCCCTACGTAAAGGAGGTGTATGCACTGGGATAGCTCTGAGGAACACTGATTATTATAGTAGCGATAGAATAGCGAGAGAGATGCAACATTGCGGCGGAGAGAGAGAGATTGCAGAGAGTTGGTGAGTGGACGGGAGTTAATGATACGAAAGGCCTTCCTTTCAACTTTGTCTAGGAGAGCGGTGTGAGAGGAACCTCCCCACACATGTGAACAATACTCAATACAAGGGCGCACTATGCCCCTGTACAGAGCAAGAAGCTGTGCAGGGGAAAAGAACCCCCTAAGGCGATTGAGCACACCCAGCTTCTGGGAGGCTGCCCTAGCAAGACTGGTAATATGGTCCTTCCAAATGAGAGCAGAAGAAAAAGAGACACCAAGAATATTGAGAGAAGATGAAGGGTTGATTTTTGTATTGTTGAAGAATAAGGGATAGTCCGCTGGAGATCCTGACGGGTAGATAGATGGAGAATTGGGTTTTGGAAGCATTAAAGTTAACAAGGTTTTCTCTGCCCCAATTGGAAATAGTATTTAGATCAGAATTTAAGAGTTCTATGGCTTCATTACGTTCTTGTTGCGGCTGCTGAAAAGGAGAGGTA
>JBAKBP010030032.1:0-26285 GCA_037953745.1 Lithodes maja | reverse complement strand
CTGTTATCAGCCAGTATGAAAAGAGTGACATCTTCTCCTGACCTCTCAGAGGCAAACATCATTATCTCTCGATGTGACTGTGTCATTCGACGGCACCTGGATGACAAGGGGCCACCAATCCCACATTGGTGTTGGATTTGTCATCGAGGTTGACACTGGCTTCATCTTGGACTTTGACGTGATCTCCAACTTCTGCCAGATTTGCTTCAACGGGGAGAAGACTCAAGTGATACCGGAGATGAAGAGGAAACATGCCCCCTTCTGCCAACAAGAACTTTGCAGGGAAGGCTACATCAATGGAAACAGAAGCAGCAAGTCGTATTTGGAGTCGGAGTACTCAGCTTGGCTTCAGGTACACTAGCTTCGTCGGTGATGGGGATTCCAGCACCTACCTGGCCATACAGCAGATAAATCCATACGATGTCCCTGTCGAGAAGGAGTGTGTGAACCATGCGCATGGGAACTCGTCTAAGAAACTTGAAAAAGGATGTCACCACCACCATCATCACAACCAAGACGGGCAAGGAGCAACGACGGAGTTTGCTGGGAGGAAAGGGCATGCTGACGGAAAACGCCATAAATCACTTGACCAGCTACCATGGCATGGCAGTCCGTGGAGACCCTCAGAAACCCTACTCTTTCACCAGTGAAATGAGGCTGAATATCTTGGCCTCATACAGGCACGCAATCTCCACTGATAAAAACCCATACACGCGTTGTGCCCTGCAGGTGCTTCTACAAGAGGGGTGAAGCCGGGGTAAAACCAGTCAGGAAGCACAGTGACAAGCCTGGCTACCTCTCGCAGATTCCACCTGAATATCTGAAGCACATCACTGCTGTGTACAAAGACCTTACATCAGACGAACTCCTGAAGAAGTGCATGAAAGGACGGACCCAAACCCCAACGAGAGCCTCCACCTCAAGCTATGAATGAAGGTGGCCAAACATAAATTTGCTGGGCTGTTCCGAGTCAAGTTTGTGACTCAGGTTGTTGTGCTTGAGCACAACTTTGGCTTCAAGGCAGCTTATTTTCCACGGCACCTTGGCATTGAGACTACACCTATCAAGATGCAGAATCTCGTCACCCTGCAGCGGAATTTTGTACGATCAAACCAACCGAAGGACACCGTCAGGAGAAAAAAGAAGGGCAGCTATGAAGGGGGAGACTACAATCCTGGTTCATTCTAGGTTCATTCACCTCCTGGTGACAATGAGTGGGAGTGGCGACCCATGATACCCTTTTAGTATCTTATTGTGAAATTTTCTGGGGCAGTAGATCGTATGATATACTGGTTTTGGACATTTCATAGTAAGAGGGGACCAGGTGCCATGTAATATATGCCAAAACTCAAGTTATCTCCAGAAAAATATAACTTATCTAGTCAAAAAATGCTTCTCCAACTTTAACCCTCTCGCCACGGAAGGGCTCTTGAACGCCCATAAAAAAGCATATAACAGGTACCCGGAAGGGCTCTTGAACACCCAGTGGTTGAAAGCCTGTGAGCTTTGTGTGCGAGGCGTCGGTCCGACGCATGTAAACAACAGCCGGCTGGACCGACGCCCCGCATCTCCGGCCACAAGAAAGATAGCGTCGCTTGTTCGTGTGTGCCTGTATGTTGTTGTTAAGTATCGAAAAGTAGTGTAAAGTGGCTGTTTTGGCCATAAAGTTATCTCCAATGAAATCATCATCACAACTCAACCAGTTGACTTAGAGAGCTCTACTTAATGCCATTCTACAGGTAAATAACACAGCTACGCTTGGGGATGCGCGGGAATGCGGGAAGCAGTCAGATTAACAAATATACGGTAGCCTAGCCTAGACCTTTTTCGGCCAAAACACCCGGGTTTCGGGGAATATATACAGTAAAAGTCCGTTAATCCGACGACCGATGATTCGAATCTCCCAATAGTCCGAATTTTTCAATTTGAGGCCAAATCCGAATTCTCCCAATGGTCCGAATTTCAAGAAGTCCCAAAGTCCCCTTTTTGAGGCATTAGGCCACTCAAATGACACATAATGGAGCACACACATATCATATGTTCATGAATTCACTTTAAAAGTTTACCATTGTCATTGTAGCCTATTACCTACTTCAAAACATTCAGATTAATGGTCAAAGGAAGCTACTGATATAAACGTTAACACCTTCTTCTTCTTCTTCTTCTTCCACATCGTCTGCTAGAGAGTTTGTTTTGCTCTTGAACGCATCCTTGGGACGCTCCGATGCGCTACTGGCTTGCACCGCATTTTCTGCAAGCTCATTCAGTCTTGAGCTTGAAAATGCACCTTTGGATGTATTAGCCTTGAGCTTGAAAACGCACCTTTGGACGTTCCGATACGCTACTATTTATAGTTCAGTGATCGGAGCGTCCCAAGGGTGCTTTCAAGACAACAAGACAAGGGTGCTTTCAATACAATATAATATAACAGAGCACATCACAAAAGGAAAATCACAAAGGAAAATTACAAGAACTTCTCAGGGAGGTGCCGTTGTTAAGGCATTACTTCCCGAACCACATCTGATCTTAAAGAGCAAGACAAACTCGCTAGTTGACGGAAGAAGAAGACGTTTATATCAGCAGATTCCTTTGACCATTAATCTGAATGTTTTGAAGTAGGTAATAGGCTACAATGACAATGGTAAACTTTTGAAGTGATTTCATGAACATATGATATGTGTGTGTGCACCATTGTGTCATTTGGGTGGCCTAATGTCTCGATGTTTTCATCATACACAGGTTCATAGGGGTAAAGTCCGATAATCCGAAAAATCCACTAATCCGAACGAGGGCCGGTCCGCTGCCCTTCGGATTAACGGAAGTTTACTGTATACAGTAGGGTCCCGCATAAAACGTGTTCGCATAAAACGAGTCTCGATTAAAACGACCGACCTAAAATATTAATATTTAATTTTCGATCAGAACGAATGTGATCACATAAAACGAGTCCGCCGCCAAAGTGGGGCAAATCCGAGGAGTTTTCATATAGAGCGCCGAAATATCGTACAAAACGTACGAAATATCGTACGCTTTCATATAAAACGCCGAAATATCGTACAAAACGTACGAAATATCGTTCGCTTTGTACGAAAATTTTCGCTTACAGTGAACATTGACGATATTGCGCCACCAAAATGCTGTGTTCACATAAAACTAAATCGCATAAAACGCCCTCGTTTATCGACCATAAACTCGTTTTATGTGAGACCCTACTGTATAATACAGTACATAGCCGGGGCTGGAGGGTTAACCCTCCAGACCCGATTGGGCTCTGAGAAACCCATAAAAAATACCCCCGCGGAACCCGGTAGGGCTCTGAGGCTCCGGCAGCTTGAAAGCCTGTAAGCTTGGTGTGCGAGGCGTCCGTCCGACGCATGTAAACAAAAACCGGCTGGACCGATGCCGCGCATCTCCGATCACAAGAAGGAGAGCGTCGCTTGTTCGTGTGTGCCTGTATGTTATTGTTAAGTAGTCAAAAGTAGTGTAAAGTGGCTGATTTTGCCACAAAGTTATCTCCACGGAAATCGTCATCACAACTGAACCAGTTGACTTAGAAAGCTCTACTTAACGCCATTCTACAGGTACGAAACACATCTACGCTTGGGGATGCGCGGGAATGCGGAAGCAGTCAAAATAACAAAGATACGGTAACCTAGGCGTAGACATTTTTCGGCCAAAACCCCCAGGTTTCGCTGTGGAATACATTATAGGTTTGACTCCTGCAAGGAGATAAGGAAAACCTAATATTTAGTAGTGGCCCCGTAATCATTGACGATTATGCCTATTACATAAGGCATCCTCTTCAAACACTCATTTACCGTAGTTTGAATCTACCGCGCAGAGCATAAAAAATTGAGGAGCCTTCATCATGAACGCACGCAACCTCACTCATGGTTCGTCATTATGAAATTGGGTACTCACTACGAAAAAACTTTGTAAAAAATAACAAATAAAAAGAAAATAAGAATAACTAATCATAAGCTTTCCATAACTTCGTGGATGTACTTGTGTGGATCTTTTACCAGACGCTGACCTCAGGCGTCATTCTTCCTTCACTGACATATCAAGTAAACCAAAATCCTTAATACATCAACGAATGGGAAGGGGATGGTCGGGAGGGCCCCAGTCGTCAATGATTACGGGGCCACTACTAAATATTAGGTTTTCCTTATCTCCTTGCAGGAGTCAAACCTATAATTTATTAGTGGCCCCTCCATCATTGACGATTATGCCTGATATCTAAGACTGGGGGGGGGGGACATTCGTAATCATATCATAACTCTAGCAAAAGCAGATAATCAAACTACCACATAGTATTCTTACTTTGTAAAAAAGATATATATTTGTGCATAAACTTTATACATCATATATATACAAAAGGGGTACAAACAGGAGCGTGCTTCGAAGAAGCCTGCTTGATCAAAAAGGGTTAACTCTGAGATTCTGTACACAGATCTGCTAGTTAAGAAGGCACCCCACTTAACCCTCCAGCCCCGGTTATGTATTATATATATATTCCTCAAAACCCGGGTGTTTTGGCCGAAAAACGTCTAGGCTAGGCTACCGTATATTCGTTAATCAGACTGCTTCCCGCATTCCCGCGCATCCCCAAGCGTAGCTGTGTTATTTACCTGTAGAATGGCATTAAGTAGAGCTCTCTAAGTCAACTGGGTGAGCTGTGATGATGATTTCATTGGAGATTACTTTATGGCCAAAACAGCCACTTTACACCACTTTTCGATACTTAACAACAACATACAGGCACACAAGAACAAGCGACGCTCTCCTTCTTGTGGCCGGAGATGCGGAGCGTCGGTCCAGCCGGCTGTTGTTTACATGCGTCGGACCGACGCCGCGCACAGCAAGCTCACAGGCTGTGACATCATGGGTGTTTAAAAGACCATCCGGGTATATGTTACATGCTTTTTTATGGGCGTTCAAGAGGCCATCCGTGGTGAGAGGGTTAAATTAAGTGGTGAAAAATAAAAACTTATAAGTTTACATGTGCACATATAAACCCAATACGACTAGTGGATATAGTCCGAAGAATATATCCAACATAAAATAAACTCCTGTACAGTACTTCCGCAGAAGTACTGAACTCTCGTACTTATGCATAAGTACTGACATCAAAAAGAAAAAACATAGTTGCAACTAGAGATTTCTTAAAATTCTATAGCTTCACAGCCAAAAACACTTACAACCAGAATTGTTGTTTTACTACTATTGTACTTTAGCACAATTTCCTGTAATAATAATAATAATAATAATAATAATAATAATAATAATTCTTTATTCCAGACACATAAGACACAGAAGATAGATACAGTATAAATACAGTACGACCTAATGGTCCATATCACATACACTTCTCGTCAGAGCACAGATAATAATTATACACAAAGATATATTAATAAGACACAATAAAATAAAAAATACAGTAGGCCTATTTATAGAATAGAGCACATATCACATTTTGTCACAATATAACACAGATAGGCTAACTAAGGCTATTGCTCAATGTTGGTTAACACCTATTGCACAGATCATTGCTCATAGTTCAATTATACCTATATATTACATTACATACTATGTGTGCAGCAGCTTCTGCCAGTGAGATATAATACGGGATTCATAGATATGATCACTAGACCAAAGAGCTACAATCAGCGTGTTACTGGAGGATTGCAGTCGCTGCGAAAAGCTGTACACCAGTCTCCTGATGACAGCCCGACAGCACTGCACATCCAACAGTGTGCACACCATACTAGTGCTTTCATATTTAGAGAGACCAATGAACATCTTGAGTATATTATGATAGGATGTACACAGACCATTTATGGTGGCTCTCTTATACTTCCACCACAAATGGGCTGTGTACATAGAGGAACAATATGTCCGGAACAAAGTGACTTTAGTTTCCCAATTACACATGTGGAATTTTCTCAAGATGGTGTTACCACGTAAATATAGCTGTCTGCGCTGACGGCCGATATCTGCATCATCTGAGCAATCGTTTGAGATAATGTTTCCCAGGTATTTTATTTTGTTTACTTCTTGAATAATTTGATTATTGAGTGAGAAATTTGGCAGTTTACTTTTATACAGTAATTTTGATCTAAATATAAGAACAGCACTTTTCAGTGGGTTGAATTTAACACAATGTTTACTACCAAAAGATTCACATATATCAAGAAGTTTGCTCAGACCCGCAGAAGACGTAATGAATACTACAGAGAAATTCTATATCACAACACCTACACACAGTATCACAGCTCGTATGTTCCGTACACATACTCCGGCGGGGTCTAGGGTGTCCTATGTCACACTGACTGCACCCCCCCCTCCCCCTTTTTTTCTTAATCTAAACCTTAAGTGACTTAGAGGCCACCTAGACCCTCTGCCGTAAAGCTATACATGGCATGGAAGGTCTGTCTAGAGCTACTGAAAGGTATTGAGTCAAAAATGTATGATTAGAGGACCATAGGTGTGTGGACGCAACGTCCTCAACAGAATAATTCCTATGGAAAACGCAAAGAGGCTGCCCATTTGCGTAAATCGTGGGCTCTGCCCACGACGCCGGGATTACTCTCTCGAATGACTTCGACTAGGAGAGAAGCCATTTTACGTTTCCTTACACGTTTGCCCGTACTTGATACCCATAAAGCCCCCTGTTGAAACAGAGGTGCTACTCTCAAATATTTGGTTAGCGCTTGCACTGGATACAAATTATGGTGCACTTTACCCCGTTTCAACGCCGGCACCGTGAACTCTGAGAAAACATGTTCACTGTGTTCATTCTTGGCGATGAACCCTGGGGAAGGGGCAATATGAAGGCAATCATTTAGTCCACCCAAGCTTATGCAATTAGGAGTGTTGCTCATCGCCGCCAGCTCAGACACCCTGTTACCAGTTGCCAAAGACATAAGGAACACAGCCTCTTTTTAATAGCAATTCAAAATCTGCCGTATTCTGATACATACTCTTTGTCAAGAGACCAGGTAGGCACGAGCTGACGGGGAGGTGGGCGGAGTTTGAAGCATGCTCTCATGAAACCTGTTTCTTCCGCTTGTGGTATGGTTAGACCTGTAAGGTCAAAGAATGGCACCCTGATAGCCGTTAAGTGATTTTTAGATTCACTACAGATAGACGTTTCTGTTCAAATAAATAGTTTAAATAATTAAAAACTAATTCCACCGAAGGTACTGTCTGTTCTGTTCTAACTATCCAAGAAGTAAAGGACTGCCAATGAGATTGATATTGCCTCTTGGTAGATTGTGTGTACTGATTCATAACTTTATATGTCACGTTTCTACCACACAGCGTTAGCCACTTGGCCTCCTGAATGTCCATAAAGCAAAAGTCAGCGAGGTCTTTAGGTTGCCAATCGTGTCTTAGTGGAAATACCCGACCGGGAGCGACACCGGGTTCGGGCACCACATTCTCAATTGCTGGTACCACCACTGCGCCGGCCACAGGGGCGCAATTAACGAGACTACGCCTCGATAATCCTGTAGTTTGTTGACTACGTGGCACATTAGAGAAGCGTCTGGTGGCGTAAACAGATAAATGGAACTCCACCTGTTCCAATCCGTCACCAATGCGTCAGGCCCCCCCGCCGGTGTTAATGTCCGGCGTGTGAGGTACCGAGGGAGTTTGTGATTCTCCTCTGACGCAAACAGATCCACTTGTGGATGGTAAGGCTCTGCAATCATTTGATCGAAAATGTTTTGCTTGAGTGCCAACTCTACTGTTGTGCTCTGTCTCCAAAACAGCGCGTCTGCCCAGACGTTTGCTACGCCTGGGAGATATGATGCATGAATGTGCAGCTTGTCGGCTAGCACAAAAATTTTTCTGACGCGTCGAGCAACTTCCGAGACCTCGTTGACCCTTGTTTCTGAATGCAGTTAACTGCATTGAGATTGTCCATCCTGGAGGCCACCGACTTTTCCCGTAAAGTAGAGCCGTGAACCTGAAGGAAATACAAGGGGACTAGTAACTCTTTTACATTTATGTGGAAGGTTTCTGAAGGGGACCAAAGCCCTTGACCCTGATGCCCGAGGTTTGACTGAAAGCCCCAACCTGACGCATCCGTGTCCACCCATACCGTCGGCGGAGGAGAGGTCCAGGACATGACCGAGTGCAACATTTCCCTCTTCGCCCAGACCGCTAGTAAGCTGTGTATTAATGTTGGGATAGGCCATAATTTTCCCGCCGGTAAGAGTGGGAAATATTGGTTGCCCTCCAAGATTAAACGTTTGACTTTCAACCGGCCCAACTTCACAGTTAGTTGTTGTTGTTGTTGTTGTTGTTCCCCAAGCTGCCTGGCCGAATAGCCCCAAGGCCCCGAGCAATTCCAAGGCCATAACCGAGCGCCCCCACAGAACCCTCCCTGCCGACCACAATAAAGCCTGGGTGACCGAAGCCACTCCATGGCGGGGAGCTGAGGAGGGTGCGGAAACGCCCGGGAAACCAAAGCCCCACCCAGGGCCCTGTGCCCCTCAGCAATTATGAAGAGAAAGTTGAGGGACAAGGGAAAAATGTGGCTTCCAATCTTGGTAGATTGGGAGGTCAATCCACGGAAAAGACGCCGTCACTTGAGATCTAGAAAATATATAAGTTAAAGGAACAGTCAGAGTAAGCTATGGGTATGGCAGAGATCGCTCAGTTCTCACTCTGATAGACCAGCCCATGACCACATGACTAGAACCCAATCCTCTCAGCATCAGCTAGGAAAGGCCCTAGAAAGCCGCCTTTGGCGGGGGGATAGCTCCCCTATTTCAACCCCTTTTGGGGTCGGGCACCCGCCTTCACAGTTAGTTGAACCCAGTTGAGAGAACCGACTAGATTCCCAGAGTCTCCGTGTCTTAGTCAGACTGTGGAGAAACAGAAACAGTTTCTTGCGAAATCTGCTCCGATTGTCCACACTCTGACTCAGAGTGAGAGATGCTGTGTCCCAGACCAGCCCTATCCACTGAATTACTCGTGAGGGAACAAGGTTTGACTTTTGTGACGCATGTCGAGTATGAGCATGCTGTACAGAACGCCCAGTCAGGCCCCACTCTCGCTAGGATCGTCAGGGCAGGAACTTTGGCTGTAGTCTGTGTAGAGTTTCCTAACTTAGTTTATGTGAGCCGTTGTACTATAAGTATTATAAATATGTATTTTGTTTTCATCTGAGTCAACGAGTTCTATTTTATATCATTAGTTATAAGTGTTGTGTGTGGGACTTATTTGTAATGATGAGAGGAGAAGAGAGAGAGTTATGTAACGACGGCCCGGGAGCGCGCCACGAGGTAGGTAGGCCTCCCTCCCTCCTCCCTCCTCAAGCGCGTGGGAAATCCTTTGTCGATCCCAGATTGAGAGAGAATATTACGTAATGATTGTCAGTGGGCGGTCCTTAGTAGTTGGCGATCTGCTCACTAGAGGGCCGAGTATAAAAAGGGAGGTCTCGCCATGCTTTACTCAGAACTCATCAGGCAGAGCGACTTCTCATATCCCTTGCAACTATCCATATTCTTCCGACTGATGTGAACTTTCTCTACTCTCTGAACAGCCTATCTTCTTCTCTTCTTGTCCCTTTTTAACCAATGACCCCTTTGGTGCAGATTTAGTCAGCCAAAGTATTATCGCTTGAGTTCTCACGAGATAAGTGCCTGTTAGATAGCCTATTTTTGGAAGGGTTAACTAGAATAGGATTGATTGATGTTTGTTGCACTCGTATATGCATTTCCCTGTGTGCGATTATTCATGTTCCTGTTTTCTGCTGGTTTAGGCAATGCTAGACTGGGATAGGGTTTCTGAGTTGTGATTTCCTATGAGTACTAGGTTGCGGTTGAACCAGTACAATTGCAACGGAGACGTGGAACGCCTAGGTGGTCTTTCTGACTGTGTACCGTGGGAGTTTAGCACTGTGTTGCGAGTGAGGGCTTTTGCCTCTGCCACCCAACACTGTGCTATCTCATTTGCTTGACTTTGAGAGGATCGCCAGGAGAGAACCAGATACTAGTGATCTGGATCTCTCAAGAGAGCATCCCGTCAATTAACGTAATTTGGCCGCACAGTCTTAAGGACCTCGCTAGGCTACGAGCCGCTTGCTCAGCCATTGTTTCCTAACCTTAGATATCCCAGCTAGACTTTGCTCGACCAGCAGATACAGCATAGTATTGAAGCTTCTCCTTATGTATATTATTGTTTATGCACTATTGATTTCATGTGTGGCACGCTTAGCTGCTTCAGAGATTAGTGGCCCACGAGCACAATCTTAGTAGGCTATTGCCAGTGCATTGTCGGAGTACTTCTTCTTAATGTTTGCCATATCCTATTGCTTATTCTTATTCTTATAATTCTTCTTATGTCAATTTAAAGCCTTTAATTACCAGTGAGTTATTCATTAAATTGCTGTTCAAAATCCGATACTTACTTCTTATGAGTATTCGAGAAGCATCTAACTTATCAGAAGATTCCTTGCTTGATGCTCGAGGACTATTGTTTAACGTAACGTAATAGTGCCGATCCGAAGTAGAGGGTGGAGGACTTCTTAAGTTCTTAGTTCAAGGGTGGATTACTTCGGCTTCGGCCAACACTATTCTTTAGTGTTGTAGTACTTTCTTCTTTGTTTGATTGTTGACCAGACTAGATAACTCCCGTCTAGTTATTAGTCTGTTGTGTGAAACGCTAGTACCGAGTTCTTGTATACCCCGTTATAGCAGATAGAACTCTGGAGTGTAGTGGCGTTTTTTGTTCGGCTGGCAGTACTCTGGGGTTGGGATCGTGTGTTTCCGTTGTGGCAGCGAGCCATACTCGAGTCCTGTGTAAGAGCCCTAGTGTACCCGAGTGCCCGGTCGTAACAAATGGCGACCTTGCTTAGGATTTTGTGAACAGTATAATTTTTGCAGAGTTGTACAACATTTGTTTGTTCGTACTTTAGCGTGCATATTGAAGAATATTTTTTTTTTGTAAGGCAATTAGGAGAGCATTTAAGAGACTCCAGTTAATTTAGTAATTAGTGCTTACATAAGGGAGTTTAACACTTTTGTCTCGAGAATTTTTTGTGAACTTCAGTATGTCGTGCCCTAGTACTGACGAGAAGCGAGAGATGCCATTTGAGGAGGTGCCGTTAGTAACTAGTGAGGAGGATGCTAGACTTTTTGTGAGTAAGCAGTACCATGTGACGGAGGGGAGGCTGACTGGGGTGGATATTTATGGCTTGCACCTGATAGCCAAGGTTTTGGGCAGATCCAATGTAGGAGGGATGTCCAAGGGGGAGCTGATTTCCTGGGTGTTGCGTGGGCGACATGGGGTTTCGGAGGAGAGGGCGTTTGGGGGGGTTCCTCCCCAGATCCCCTCTCACTCGACTCCCACAGTGCCGTCCACTCAGTTGCCGGAGGTTAGCACTCTCCCACAGAGGGATGAGAATTGGAAGATTGGAGTGCCCTCGGGCGGTGCGTATGGTGGTTCCCCAGTTCTTGCCCCCCCTCCTTCAGTAGTGGCAGCTCCCTCTTCCTGCCTGTCTCCAGATATGATATTTAGACTTGAGCTTGCTAAAATTGAGTCTAGGAAGTATGAGATTGAGGCTGAGTCTAGGAGGCAGGAGAATGAGACTAGGAGGCAGGAGAATGAGACTAGGAGGCACGAGGCTGAGCTTAGATACGACTCAGAGAAATATTGTGCTCAAATAGATTTAGATAAGACTCGTGCAGAGTCGACAGGGATTCGGATGGGCCGTGAGGGCCAAGTAAGAGAACAGTCCTTGTCCCACTTAGTCAAGTTGGTGCCGGCATTTAGTGAAACTGAAGTCACAGAATTTTGTAATCGTTTTGAGAAGAAGTGTAGGGAGCATAATTGGCCTGAAGAGAAGTGGGCAGCTCTAGTCTCCTCAAGACTTACGGGTAAGGGTCTGAAGGCTTATGATGCACTACCTTTAGAGTCTTGCATTGACTACCCAGTATTGAAGAGAGCTGTCCTACGGGCATACGAGTTGCAACCAGAAACATATCGATTGAAGTTTCGGGGTGTTACGAAGACTAGGGAGGCGACCTTTCTTGAACATGCCCGGGACTTAAAAGATGCACTTACAAACTGGACACGTTCTGAGAAAGCTGAGACGGCCGAACAGTTGACTGAGCTGTTTCTGCTCGAGCAGTTTTATAAGTGTACTGGTGCAGATATGACTTTAACTATTAAAGAAAAGAACCCTAAAACTCTACAGGAGGCAGCTGAGATGGCTGACCTCCGGCTATCGCTAATTCGTGGGTGCGGGTCTGCCCAGCGTAGTGAGGCAGGTAACAAGGGGCGTGACGCCCCACCCCCCCGAGTTAGTGATATACATTATGCAAACAAGTACAAGAGCCATGATACCAAGACTGACCACAAGACTAGCACCGTCCCATTTAAGAAGGGGCCGGGCCCTTCCCAGTACCAAGGGAAGCCCAGAGGGGAGTTGGAGTGTTATCATAGTCATGAAAAGGGGCACTTTGCAAGAGTCTGTCCTAGCAAACCACCTACAGCAGCTGTGTCTTTGGCCTGCAACATTGGTGTGTCTTCGAAGTTTTCTGAGTTTGCCCGGGGCAGTTCGTCAGAGGCTGAGGCACAGCCAATGCAGAAGCACCTGGGAGGCTCGAACCCTGCTCAGGATGTTTTTTGCGACCATAGAGGACGGGGTTGCGTGATGTGGGCGGGGCGCAAGCATGGAGTAGAGGTCTTGCGTGATACAGGTGCTTCCCAGACTCTGATGAATAACTTGACTGGCTACCCTATAAATGCGGCTCGGGTGGTAGTGGTGCAGGGTATTAATGCAACTCGGTCATACCCGCTGGTGCGGTTGGAGTTGGAGGTGGATGGTGTGGCACGTGAATTGGATGTCGGGATTGTGGAGAAACTGCCAGTGGAGGGCGTCGACCTTCTTCTCGGCAACGACTTTGCAATGCCCGCTTCTGAGGTTCTACCCTTAGTCGTTGCCGAGAGGACGGCCGACGTGAGTAGGGAAGAGCAAGAGTGTGTCGAGCGGTGCCAGGCAGAACCCATGGTGTGTGTTGTCACCCGAGCTCGGGCAGCTAAAGTGTCACAGCCTAGTCCTCCGTCTTCAGACCAGCAGAGGAACGATCAACAGGAGGAGGCTAAAGCTGGAGTTGGTTTTAAGAGTTTTGACTCGGCGGCTCTCCTGGGTGATTCAGTATTGGCACCTATGTTAGAGTCTGGAGAGGCCCCAGGACCTGTCACAGCTAGTGAGGAGGTAGGGCCGGAAGAGACTCCGGGGCAGCAACGTTGCACACGGAGAGAAAAAAGGGTTGCTCAGTTTGATATTGGGGAAGGACTTGGGTTGCTTCGGAAGCATCTAGACAGGTTGGTTCCCTCAGATATTTGTAAACTGCAGTTGGAGGATCCGGAAGTTCAGAAGTGTGGTAATGGTGCTGTCGAGATCAAACACGAGGACGGGGAAGCATGTCATGTGAACCTGTTGGAGGAGTTTGTGAGGCAACCACCTGAGCAGCCTACTGTCCCTGCGTTGGTCTGCCGCGGCCAAGGTGGAGAAGGAGAGGGGGGCAGTAGGGCACAGGTGGAGGAGAGAAGGGATTGTCATGTCTCGGCGGAACAGTGGGCGGGGGACACGAGTCTGGTGGCTGTGGAAGCGCTAGAGCACCTGCCTGAGCAGCAGTGTGCAGCACTCCAGCACCAGCTCGGTTCATACCCCACTGGTCGTGCCGAGCCCCTGAGTCTCACAACTCGGGCGGTGCAAGATGTTCCACGGGCAGGTCACGTGACTGTTGAAAGACCGTTAGCCTCGTTGTTTCGGTGGTTCAAGGTGGGCGACGAGGCTTTGGCATGGTTGCCAGGTCAGGGTCGACCCATGGCTGCCAAGGGTGGTGGTCAAAAGGAGGACATTGAGCAGATTGGTAAGGTCGGCTGTGGTATCGCAGTGCCCGGTCGTCGCATAGCCTCCCAATGCTGCTCTAGTCTAATGCAACAGCCCTACCATAGACCGACTGTATCTGGCCATGTCGCTGAAAGCGGTGATGCTGCGCAGGCAGATGTCGTCACAAGGAATGCGGGGGTGCGCATGTACGGTATCGGCGGGGAAGCCTTAGCAATAATGAACTATGGGAGTGACTGCACAGGTGGTACTGATTGTCCCTCTCATGACCTGGCTGTTCTAGGGACGAAGGTGGAGAAGGAGGGAGACTACAGGTTAGAAGCTGCGGTCTCGGCTGGGTTGTGGGAGGGCACTAGGCATGTTGTTCGTGGAGACAGTGCAAGGCAGTTATTTACTAGGCTATGGCAGTACTTTCGCATGTTTGTTGCTTCTCCAGGCCTGATGTACGGGGTAGAATCCGACATGCAGGCTGGAGATAGTGCAAGGCTCAGTTTAATTCCCTACCGTATAAATCCTGCTCGACAGCCTATGGTGCAAGCAGAGCTGGATTACGTGTGGACGAAGGGTCTGAGGGATAAGGAATGTCGTGAGTGGTCGTTGCTTGTAACTTTGTCCGAGCGTGCTAAAGAGGTATGTGGTTTTGTTGTGGACGGGAGTACCTACCAGTGCAATGTTATGCCTGACGGACTTAAGAATGCACTAGCAACGTTTCAGAACCTGATGAATGAAAGTGAAAAGGACGATGATGCGCTGGGGCATTTCGAGGTCTATGTTCCAGCCTATGGTCCGGTCGTTGTAGTTTACCCAGATCATCACCCTCTCAAGATCTTGGACCAGTTTCACAATCGGAATATGAGGCTGACCAGGTGGTCACTAAGGTTATTGGTATATAACCTGGACATACGCCATATTGCCGGTTGTGACAACGTGGTTGCAGATGGTCGTTCAAGGGTATATGATCCTGGGTAGATTGACACACGGGTAGCCTCCTGCTTTAGTTTGAATAGTGTTTTGCGCTTGGTGCTTGTTGGCTCGCGGTTGTAGCCCAGCGTATTGGGTCGTAAAGCAGGAGTTGAGCGTTTGGTATAGAAGAAAAAATAGGCTGCCCTTATAGTGCAGCCGGAAAAAACATATTAAAATATAAAAATCATAAAAAAAAAAACTCTTTCTTTTAATATAGATAATTGTATAAGTTTGTCATAGCCTATAGAGTTTGAGTAGTCCACGAACTATCAAACGGCTGAGCTGCTGTAAGCTCGCTCTGGGAGCATGATATTATGTCTTTTACTATTGTTGGGAGGAGTTATGAAATGTGAATTTTTTTTTATAAGATGTGTTTTAGTGATAAACTCAGCGTTGTTTTAGTGCCATGCGGTCGCTGGGTGTGAGGGGTTTGATGGGGTTCTGTATATCAGATTTTAGCTCAGGGTTGAGCAAGTAAAATCTTGGGGGAGGTGTGACGCATGTCGAGTATGAGCATGCTGTACAGAACGCCCAGTCAGGCCCCACTCTCGCTAGGATCGTCAGGGCAGGAACTTTGGCTGTAGTCTGTGTAGAGTTTCCTAACTTAGTTTATGTGAGCCGTTGTACTATAAGTATTATAAATATGTATTTTGTTTTCATCTGAGTCAACGAGTTCTATTTTATATCATTAGTTATATGTGTTGTGTGTGGGACTTATTTGTAATGATGAGAGGAGAAGAGAGAGAGTTATGTAACGACGGCCCGGGAGCGCGCCACGAGGTAGGTAGGCCTCCCTCCCTCCTCCCTCCTCAAGCGCGTGGGAAATCCTTTGTCGATCCCAGATTGAGAGAGAATATTACGTAATGATTGTCAGTGGGCGGTCCTTAGTAGTTGGCGATCTGCTCACTAGAGGGCCGAGTATAAAAAGGGAGGTCTCGCCATGCTTTACTCAGAACTCATCAGGCAGAGCGACTTCTCATATCCCTTGCAACTATCCATATTCTTCCGACTGATGTGAACTTTCTCTACTCTTTGAACAGCCTATCTTCTTCTCTTCTCGTCCCTTTTTAACCAATGACCCCTTTGGTGCAGATTTAGTCAGCCAAAGTATTATCGCTTGAGTTCTCACGAGATAAGTGCCTGTTAGATAGCCTATTTTTGGAAGGGTTAACTAGAATAGGATTGATTGATGTTTGTTGCACTCGTATATGCATTTCCCTGTGTGCGATTATTCATGTTCCTGTTTTCTGCTGGTTTAGGCAATGCTAGACTGGGATAGGGTTTCTGAGTTGTGATTTCCTATGAGTACTAGGTTGCGGTTGAACCAGTACAATTGCAACGGAGACGTGGAACGCCTAGGTGGTCTTTCTGACTGTGTACCGTGGGAGTTTAGCACTGTGTTGCGAGTGAGGGCTTTTGCCTCTGCCACCCAACACTGTGCTATCTCATTTGCTTGACTTTGAGAGGATCGCCAGGAGAGAACCAGATACTAGTGATCTGGATCTCTCAAGAGAGCATCCCGTCAATTAACGTAATTTGGCCGCACAGTCTTAAGGACCTCGCTAGGCTACGAGCCGCTTGCTCAGCCATTGTTTCCTAACCTTAGATATCCCAGCTAGACTTTGCTCGACCAGCAGATACAGCATAGTATTGAAGCTTCTCCTTATGTATATTATTGTTTATGCACTATTGATTTCATGTGTGGCACGCTTAGCTGCTTCAGAGATTAGTGGCCCACGAGCACAATCTTAGTAGGCTATTGCCAGTGCATTGTCGGAGTACTTCTTCTTAATGTTTGCCATATCCTATTGCTTATTCTTATTCTTATAATTCTTCTTATGTCAATTTAAAGCCTTTAATTACCAGTGAGTTATTCATTAAATTGCTGTTCAAAATCCGATACTTACTTCTTATGAGTATTCGAGAAGCATCTAACTTATCAGAAGATTCCTTGCTTGATGCTCGAGGACTATTGTTTAACGTAACGTAATAGTGCCGATCCGAAGTAGAGGGTGGAGGACTTCTTAAGTTCTTAGTTCAAGGGTGGATTACTTCGGCTTCGGCCAACACTATTCTTTAGTGTTGTAGTACTTTCTTCTTTGTTTGATTGTTGACCAGACTAGATAACTCCCGTCTAGTTATTAGTCTGTTGTGTGAAACGCTAGTACCGAGTTCTTGTATACCCCGTTATAGCAGATAGAACTCTGGAGTGTAGTGGCGTTTTTTGTTCGGCTGGCAGTACTCTGGGGTTGGGATCGTGTGTTTCCGTTGTGGCAGCGAGCCATACTAGAGTCCTGTGTAAGAGCCCTAGTGTACCCGAGTGCCCGGTCGTAACACTTTACGTAATGGTGACATGAGTGTGGCATAACTTTTCCGTCTCTGCCACCACCAGCCAGTCGCCCAGATACCACAAGATCCTGATCCCTTGTTCTAAAATGGGCATCAGGGCTTGCCGGACTAATATTGTGAATATGCGTGGCGCTAGGTTCAACCCAAACGGCATCCTTTGAAAGACATAACGAGAACGAGAGGACACTCGAAAATTAACAAAGAAAGAAATAGGCTTGAGAAGGCAAAGAACTCATTTTGTGATAGAGTGGTAAATGAGTGGAACGCACTGCCCCAGTATGTAGTCGATTCCGAATCAATAAGGGAGTTTGAAAGTAATCTTGATAAAGCATAGGGAAGACAAGATTGAAGTTTGATTATAAAACAAAAATACAGAATAGTAAAAATGTTGCGTCTGCTGCCGCCGCCGCCAACACCGTGAACGACCGCAGCAGTGCAAGTACTGGTATTGAGCTGGATACACAGGCATAGTTTGCCTTTTTCCAGAGGATCTACTGTAAGAAACTAAGAAATAAGTCTGACGCCTTATTCGTAAAGCCATAAATGTTTGAAATCTCGTTTACCGGGACATGCCAATACACGTCTGTCAGGTCTAATGAACACATCCACCCTCCCGGCGGAAGTGTGCGCCTGATTTGATTCACTGTCAGCATCTTGAAGGACACTTTGTGAATGTGGAGATTCAAATAAGACAGGTCTACGACCAGTCTCATCTGAATACTGTCCCTCTTAGTTTTTTGCAGGTGGTGGTGTACCCTTGGACGACTGGCCGGGTTTGGCTGGAGGCGGGCCCCGACCTGGTCGGTGGTGAAACTTGTGGCCTTTACCTGAGAAATTACCCTGTTTATACCTGAACTGAGCCTGACCCTGGATGGAAGGGGACTTTGGCTGATGAAAAGGCTTAGACCCGCTAGCTTGAGCTCTCGAAACTGGTTTGGTTTTAGGGAAAGTGAAGGTAGGTTTCTTAGGCTGAGAGGGACTTTGCTTTTGAATGCTTGTGCCATATTGAAAACAGTCTTCCAAACTGCTGGTGAAATCAAAGAAGGAGTTAGAACTGGAGACAGAACTACTTGGCTTGCAAAACGGTCAGGAAGTCTCTTCACTAAGAACATCCTCAGACCCTGCCTTGCTCGAACTGCCTCTAATAAGGCCGTCCAAATATCTCCTAAAGACTGAATGGAAGTCTGGAGAAGCAAGCGCCGGGAAAGTTCAATGGCTTTCTTGACTTCCGCGGCTTCTATTGCCTGAGAAGAGCGTAACAAAGACTTTGTTACTTGCTGGGTAACAATATACAGTAAAAGTCCGTTAATCCGACGACCGATGATTCGAATCTCCCAATAGTCCGAATTTTTCAATTTGAGGCCAAATCCGAAGTCACCCGATGGTCCGAATTTCAAGAAGTCCCAAAGTCCCCTTTTTGAGGCATTAGTCCACTCAAATGACACATAATGGAGCACACACATATCATATGTTCATGAATTCACTTTAAAAGTTTACCATTGTCATTGTAGCCTGTTACCTACTTCAAAACATTCAGATTAATGGTCAAAGAAAGCTACTGATATAAACATAAACACCTTCTTCTTCTTCTTCTTCTTCCACATAGTTTGCTAGAGTTTGTTTTGCTCTTAAACGCATCCTTGGGACGCTCCGATGCGCTACTGGCTTGCACCGCATTTTCTGCAAGCGCATTCAGTCTTGAGCTTGAAAACGCACCTTTGGACGTATTGGTCTTGAGCTTGAAAACGCACCTTTGGACGTTCCGATACGCTACTATTTATAGTTCAGTGATCGGAGCGTCCCAAGGGTGCTTTCAAGACAACAAGACAAGGATGCTTTCAATACAATATAATATAACCGAGCAAGTCACAAAAGGATAATCACAAAATGAAAATTACAAGAACCTCTCAGGGAAGTGCCGTTGTTAAGGCATTACTTCCCGAACCACATCTGATCTTCAAGAGCAAGACAAACTCGCTAGTAGACGGAAGAAGAAGAAGACTTTTATATCAGCAGATTCCTTTGACCATTAATCTGAATGTTTTGAAGTAGGTAATAGGCTACAATGACAATGGTAAACTTTTGAAGTGATTTCATGAACATATGATATGTGTGTGTGCACCATTGTGTCATTTGGGTGGCCTAATGTATCTATGTTTTCGTCATACACAGGTTCATAGGGGTAAAGTCCGATAATCCGAAAAATCCACTAATCCGAACGAGGGCCGGTCCGCTGCCCTTCGGATTAACGGAAGTTTACTGTATTGTGAAAACAGTCTAAACGCTTTTCCTCTCACCCTAACCTCGCGGTCTAGGTGAGCTGGGGAAGGCGTGCTAAAAGGATCTTTTAATTCGCACAAATTGATTTTTTAGGGGCAGCCAAAAAATCAAACAAAGCAGAGGGAACTCCTCCGGCACTAAAAACCGGAAGAGAGAACCAATAATGGTGGTCTTGAGGGATTTGATGGGAAGATTTTGACGTGAAAGTAGTGGCAAAAGTATGAGCCTGTGTGACGCACCCAGTGCGTAGCAACGCAACCTGATTGTACTCCTTGGTACTCCACTGTGCCGCCGCGGTGCGGTGCCGTGTGCCGCTGTGCCGTGCTGGCTGCTTATATTGAGTGTGACAACGTATAACTATGTTCTTTGTATCTCTGCAAAGGTCTCGTCATGTGCTAACCAGTGGTGGGTTTTGTTTTAAGCCATGTCGAGACCTTCCATTTAATATGTAGTATCAATAGAGAAGTTGATAGATAAGACAATAGGAATTCAGAGAGAGAGAGTGAGTTAGACTTCAGAGCGAGAGGGTAGCAATGGTTGCCAGACGTATGGACCGGTTGGCAGCCCTGCGCTTATAGCTAGGTGCGACAGGGTTGGTAGTACATTGCCGCCTGCCTATGCTGCCTGGGTTGCCCATGTTGTCGTACTGCACATTGCATGGAGGCTCGCTGTGTGTTCCATGATCAGGTTGCCTAGAACCTTTGAGATTCTAACATTCCTTGCCCTCTCTCCCAATTTCTCACGGTTGCACTCTTTCTCTCTGACGACATTACTCTCATTTCATTCTTCTCTCTATTTAAATGCATACCCTTCCCTTGAGGTCCTAAAGGAGTTTCAGCACTCACCTCTCGTATTACTCTTAGGACAAGCATATATTTACATGTATTAGATTTAAGGGGTTAATGTGAACAGCGATCTTCTTGATGAGGATAGTTGGTGAACGTTCTACATGTTCACGAGTTATATGCCCAGCTCATCATCCAATTTGTGACTAGACTAGTGCCATGTGTAAGAGCCCGACCATGCCCAGGAGTTGTCTGTAGAGGGGCGAGGACTTAGCCTTGATTTGCCTACCGAGCCAGGAGCGAGTGCAGTACCAGAGACTACAGCTCGCTCGTAGTGCCGGTATAGTAGAGTAACGTAATTTATCTGTCCTTGTGTTCTCTGCAGTCTTTCCCTGGGTTCTCGCTTTCGGTGCTGGGACTCGTTGTTCCTGTGACTTGGCCTGCTAGCTAGAACACATGGGGATGATGAGTGGGTGATATCTTTATTTTACTATGCATTGCAGCTCTCTTTAAGTTTATGTATGTAACACTTTACAATACACATTACTCACACACTAGACAACACTATTAATACTTTCATGTATCAATTAACTGCACTGTCGTTTTGCTGCTGTTTCCGGAGTTCTATTGCGTAGGGCGCATACGGACTCAGAGGGGAGACAGAGTGAGAGAAGCGAAGTAGCCTATGCGGTAGTAGGCTACCGGCGCAGTACTGTTGCCTGCAACCTTTTAGTTATTCCAAGTATAGATTCATTATTATAATAAGTGACTACTATTTATGTTCCTTCCATGTGTATTATTAGGTATCTACTGGATCATGAACATCTTGTATGCTACATGCTAGTGCATGTTAGTAGGGGACAGTTATTCTAGTGCACGCGCTTTCAAGTAGGCGTGTACATTTGTCATTTAGCATTTCACTGTCATACCTTTAGCCTGCTTCTATTCTACATTATTAGAGGCTTAATATTAACGTAGTTTCTTGAGTATTGCATTTCTTTAGTCATAACGTAACCTATAAATGTCTGAGGGAGTTTAGCCTCATAGCCTACCCCTGTTGTACACTTTCGCCGAGTTAAGGTACCTCGTTACCATAGACGATAACTCTGTAGGGCGTTGGTGCTTTTGTTGTCTGGAGCATATAGTATTTGGGACTGGAATCGAGCGTGTCGTTGTCACATAAGCCATTTCTGTCCTACGATCAAGAATCCCGAATATGTATTGCCGATCCAGCCGTAACAAAATGGCGACCTTGCACAAGATTCAGTAGTATCCTATCACATGTTTTTTGGAGAACTATTCTATGCTACCTAGTAGAGCTGGCTAGAATTTTCTTGCATATTGGAGGAATTTTTATTGTGTCATTATTGTATTGGTGGACTTGCAGATTGTTTCGTTGGGGGTGTCTAGAGTAGAGTCATTCAAGCATCTTTAACATTTTGTGAGTCGAGACTGCAATTAGTAATAAGCACTTTTTTTTTTTTATGAACAGCAATTGTATAACCAGCACTATGTCTAATGACTCATCATTTACGGGGGAGGATAACACGGTACAGCCTAGTAACCAGCAAGTACAACAGATGTTTAGGGAGGGGAGTGTTATAAGTGGAGAGAGGGATGCCCGGGCATTTTTGCAGACACCTTTGACCGAACAGCGCCTGCAGGCTATTGATTGTTACGGTCTTCGCTGTTTAGCCACGGTTTTGGGGCGGGACTGTCCTGACAGTTGGCCCAAGAAGAATTTGGTGGCATGGTTG
Source organism: Lithodes maja (assembly GCA_037953745.1). Taxonomy (NCBI): domain Eukaryota; kingdom Metazoa; phylum Arthropoda; class Malacostraca; order Decapoda; family Lithodidae; genus Lithodes; species Lithodes maja. Next base: position 4,278 of record JBAKBP010030032.1, on the reverse strand, counting down.
TTGGGTGATGGCGATGGGGCGGTGGGTGGAGTGGGGTCTTGGGGGGTTCCCTCCAAGCCTCCATTCCACTCTACCCCTGAGCTGGGCCCTCAGCCAGCGAGTCTTAGCACGATGCAGCAGGAGGGTTCTCAAGGGCAAGCTGGCTTACCCGTAAACACGTCTCGGTGTGGATCCCCCATTTTGTGCTCTCCCCCCCCAGGCCTGTCTCCTGAGATGTTATTTCAGCTAGAACTAGCTAAGTTTAAGCTGCAGGAGACTCAGATACAACAGGCTAGTATAGAACGCATAGAGGTTGCTAGAATCCAAGCCAATCAGGATGCAACCAGGTACCAGGCTGAAATGGATGTCGAGAAGTCTAGAGTAGAGACCACGGGGCGTCATCTCGGTGGTGGGCACCGGGTTACAGACTCACTTTCGCATTTAATTAAGTTAGTACCCGCATTTGATGAGACAGCAGTGACTGAGTTTTTTGCTCGTTTCGAAAAGAAGTGTCGTGAGTATGACTGGCCGAAGGTTAAATGGGCAGCATTAGTTTCATCACGTCTAGTGGGTAAGGGGTTGAAAGCCTACGATGCACTGTCACTGGACGAGAGTGTAGTGTATGGACTGGTGAAGGAGGCTGTGCTCCGGGCCTACGAACTGCAACCCGAAACTTATAGATTGAAGTTCCGTGGCGTGAATAAGAAGAGCGACGTCAGTTTTATGGAGCACGCACGGGACTTAACAGATGCAGGTAATAACTGGTTTCGGTCCGAGCACGCAGAGTCGGCTGAGGAAATTAAGCAACTTTTCTATCTGGAACAGTTTTACAAATGTACTGGAACCGATCTAACGCTGAACATTAAGGAAAAATGTCCCAAGACAGTAGAGGAGGCTGCCAAGATGGCAGACCTCAGATTATCATTGATTCGTGGTTGCGGTGCCGCTCAGAGGGCTGAGTCAGGGCAGAAGGGGCGCTATACCCCACCCACCAGAGTTTTCGATAATAACAAATCCTATGACACACATAACCACACTAAATGCATTGCACCTAATAACACCTACAAACACAAGCCTCTCCCGTTTACTAAAGGTCAGGCCCCTTCTTCGCCCGCACAAGGGAAGAAGCCCATTGGGGATGTGAAATGTTACAAATGTCAGAAGCTAGGCCATTATTCACGTGAGTGCCCTAGTAACACTCCCGCTAAGCCGGTGTCATTGGTTCACAGTATCGGTGTGTCTCTGAAGGCTGCAGCAACTGCCCGGGGTAGGTTGTCAGCAGCTGAGGCACACGCGGTAAAGAAGCGTACGGAAGGCTCGACACCTGTCCGGGACACTTTCTGTGACCATCGGGGACACGGGTTTGTGAGCTGGGGGAGTGAACTACGGAGGGTTGACTTGCTGAGGGATACGGGGGCTTCGCAAACTTTGTTGAGGAACTTCACAGGGAAACCGATAAATGCGGCCAGAGTTGTTGTGGTGCAGGGTATAAATGCTACGAGGTCATACCCACTTGTGAGGTTGGAGTTGAGAGTGGGAGAGGTGTGCAGGGAGCTGGATGTAGGGATCGTTGAGTGTTTGCCAGTTGAGGGCGTCGACCTTCTTCTCGGCAACGACTTTGCGGTGCCCACTTCCGGGACTCCACCCTTAGTCGTTGCCGAGAGGGCGGCCGATGTGGATGGTGAGAATCGGGAATGGGTTGGGAGGTGCCAACAGGATGAGATGGCCTGTGTGGTAACCCGATCTCGCTCTGCGGCTCCTGCACAGCCTAGCACTCAACCTCGGGGACAGTGGAGGAAGGATCAGGAGAAGGTTGCTAAGGGCAGGAAAAGGGACATTGATTCTGCTGCACTTCTCGGTGATTCGGTACTTGGACCTATAATAAACACGGGAGTTGACTCTGGCCCAGATATGGTGTGTAACAAGGCAGAGTTGGGTAAGACTTCGCGTGAGGCAAGAGCTGTAGCGAGAGCCACTAAGGCAGTAGAGCCTACTAGCCGGGGTAATGTCTTATTACAAAACCATCTTGATGCATTGACGCCCAGGGACATTAGTGAGCAGCAGCTGCAAGACGCTAGCCTAGCTCGTTATAGCAATGGTGCCATAGAGTTGGAGGAAGATGGGGATGCGAAGCCGGGAGATTTCTTTAGGCTCAACAGGATATTGTACCGCAGATTTCTAGACCCCAAATCGAAGTGGGAGGGCGGTGCGAGGGTAGTAGACCAGGTGGTTGTTCCAAATAAGTATAGAGAGTCCTTATTGTGTCTGGCGCATGATGTGCCGGTGGCGGGTCATTTGGGGGTAACAAAAACATTGGCGGCATTGGGCAGGTTTTTCTGGTGGCCTGGGGTCAAGGCTGATGTCTGTGCATGGGTGGCTGGGTGTGCGACCTGCCAGACAACGGGGAAGCCTAACCAGACAATCCCGAAGGCACCTTTGTTTCCCATACCTGTCACCGGGCCTCCGTTCAGCAAAGTTGTAGTAGATTTGGTTGGCCCTTTCCCGCCTACTAGTAGTGGCAATAAATTCCTGTTGACAATCATGGATGTGGCTACGAGATACCCGGACGCATACCCCATGAGAAACGGCTCGGCAAAGGCAGTTGTTAAAAACTTATTATTGTTCTGTTCCCGTTATGGATTTCCACGTGAGGTGCAGTCAGACCAGGGGAGCAATTTTACATTCAAATTGTTCAAGCAAACCCTTCAGTTGCACGGTATATGTTCTGTAGTGTCGTCAGCCTACCATCCCGAGAGTCAGGGAGTCTTGGAGCGGTGGCACTCGACCCTGAAGAGTATGCTACGCTGTTACTGTGCAGAACATGACACTGATTGGGATTTGGGTCTGCCGTATGTTCTGTTCGCTGCACGTGAAGTCCCAGGAGAGAGCCTGGGGTTCAGTCCAAATCAACTAGTCTTTGGCCATAATGTGAGAGGACCTTTAAGTATGGTGAAAGAGATCTGGGAGGGCGAAGAGAAGCCGGGGTCTGTACTTAAATATATCCTTGAGAGCCGGGAGAGACTTATAGGTTGCATGGCAGCGGCAGGTAATAACTTGGTTAATGCACAGGCGGTCATGAAGCACCAGTATGACGCCAAGGTGAAGCTTCGGGAGTTTTCGGTGGGTCAGGAGGTAATGTTGCTTTTACCTTTGCCTGGACACCCCCTTTCTGCCAAGTTCATTGGGCCGTATGTGGTGGCTAAGAAACTGTCCGACCTTGATTATCTCGTTGCAACACCTGACCGTAGAAAAAAACATCAGTTATGTCATGTTAACCTCATGAAAGAGTATGTGAGACGCCCCTCAGAGCCTCTCACTGTCCCTGTGCTGGCCTGCAGCGGCCAGGGTGGAGAAGGAGGTGGGGACAGTCATGCTGCTGAGGAGGATAGCTGGGACTGTGTCGTTTCCGCGGAACAGTGGGCGGGGAATACTGAACAAGAGGCTAGGCAAGCTGTAAGTCACCTGCCTGAGCACCAGGGTGCTGCTGTCCTAGGCCTGTTCAGGTCATACCCCTCTGTTTTCGCCGAACACCCAGGTCTCACTACTCAGGTAACGCACGACGTGGACGTCGGTGATAATGTGCCCTTCAAGTCAGTGCCCTACCGTGTGCCCCCGGTAAAGTTGCCAGCTTTACGGGAGGAGTTAAAGTACATGGTTGAGAGAGGGATGATCACTGAAGGTTATGTGAAGTGGACATCACCCGTCACGTTGCAGCCAAAACCTGACGGCAAGGTGCGGTTCTGCATAGATTTTCGTAGGCTAAATGGCTTGACCACTACCAACCCTTACCCTTTGCCTCGAGTTGACGACAGCGTGGACAAGATAGGGAATGCAAAGTACCTTACTAAAATTGATCTTGTAAAAGGCTACTGGCAAGTACCCCTGTCGGACCGAGCTAAGCAAGTTTGTGGTTTTGTGGTAGATGGCAAGACCTACCAATGTAACGTAATGCCTTATGGGCTTAAGAACGCACCTGCCACGTTTCAGAACCTGATGAACGATATTTGTGACGAAATCCCTAACTGCACGGTCTACCTTGATGACGTGATAGTGTATGATGACAATTTTGAAAATCACCTAAGGCACTTAGAGACCCTGTTTGGGAAGTTGCACGATGCTGGGCTGGTGGTGAACCTGAGGAAGTGCGAGTTTGTAAAGGCTACTGTGCAGTATCTTGGCTTCGTGGTCGGGTTAGGCCGGGTGTGCCCCCCCCTGAGCAAGATACAGGCTATCAATATGTTTCCCAGGCCCACCACTAAGCGCCAGGTCATGCGGTTCCTAGGTATGATAGGCTATTAT
>JBAKBP010030031.1:0-26287 GCA_037953745.1 Lithodes maja | reverse complement strand
GGGAATGCATTGAAGGGAGGAGAGAGAATTGAAGGGAGGAGAATAAATTGAAGGAGGAGAGATAATTGAAGGGAGGGGAATGCATTGAAGGGAGGAGAGATAATTGAAGGAGGAGAATAAATTGAAGGAGGAGAGATAATTGAAGGGAGGGAATGCATTGAAGGGAGGAGAGAGAATTGAAGGGAGGGGAATAAATTGAAGGAGGAGAGATAATTGAAGGGAGGGGAATGAATTGAAGGGAGGAGAGATAATTGACGGGAGGGGAATGAATTGAAGGGGGAGAGAGAATTGAAGGGAAGAAAATGAATTGAAAGGAGAATGAATTGAAGGGAGGGGAATGCATTGGAAGGGGGGAGAGAGAATTGAAGGAGAGGAATAAATTGAAGGGAGGAGAGATAATTGAAGGGAGGGGAATGAATTGAAGGGAGGAGAGATAATTGACGGGAGGGGAATGAATTGAAGGGAGGAGAAAGATTTAAAGGGAGGAGAATGAATTGAAGGGAGGAGAATGAATTGAAGGGAGGAGAATGAATTGAAGGGAGGAGAAAGAATTGAAGGGAGGAGACAGAATTGAAGGGAGGGGAATGAATTAAAGGGTGGAGAAAGAATTGAAGGGAGGAGAAAGAATTGAAGGAGGAGAAAGAATTGAAGGGAGGGGAATGAATTAAAGGGTGGAGAATGAATTGAAGGGAGGAGAAAGAATTGAAGGGAGGAGAGATAATTGGTGCGGGGTTGGGACGCTTAGTTATAATTCTTTTACTACTTTCACTTATAAACTTAACCCCTTTCAACATATGATGACGCGCGTATTAACTATACTCAGAGTATTATTAGACGATGTCAATTAACAATCAAAGGGTAAATGTTATGCCAGTTTTTTTTTACCAGGTTTATATTGGAATTTGGTAGGTTCTGCTTAACTGGAGAAGTCAAAATCATACATCACATGCACAGGAGTAAAGTGTATCATATAACACTGCGTACATCTAATTAACAGCTATATTAACTAACTCACTAAGGAGAACAATAATGCTTAATTATACGTGAACAATGGTAATAAATATATATTAGCCTAGCACGGTCGAGGATCCCCAAAGGAACTAGGAATATATACTTCATATCAATTATGTACGATTAAGTACGACTGGTTGGGTAAGAGGTATCCTCACCAGGATTCGAACCCACTCACTCCAGGTAAGGTTGCTTTCCTTTTATCCGCTCATGGCCGAGTGGTTACGGTGCCCGACTCTCCCAAATATACCTGGAGTGAGTGGGTTCGAATCCTGGTGAGGATACCTCTTACCCAACCTGTCGTACTTAATCGTACATAATTGATATTTGTCATTTTCAGAGGTTCCATAATAGTACCAGGACGATTAAAAATCGTATATCACTTAACCGAGTTGGCGGGGGGGGGGGGGGGGGGAGCGTAAAAATAGTCATGGTCGAAGTCTAATAAACTCACCACGTGTTCGAAGGCATAGTCCTCCACGAGACTAAAAACCTGGTTCCTCAAATATGAACTTAGGTTGCTTTCCTTTTATCCGCTCATGGCCGAGTGGTTACGGTGCCCGACTCTCCCAAATATACCTGGAGTCTCTTACTATGCACTGTACACCTTAATTCACTGGTGAAAGATACACTTTATGTTATTCGCTCTTAATACTTGATCTTATCTTTTGTCTTGGTGAAGATTCATACACATAGGTTCAATTATTAAATCTCAGGTTGTCACTCATATCATAGAACAAGGGAACGGATAATATATAAATCTCACGGTTATGAAAATAATCAGAGTCTAAATTGTGTACTCTATTTTCGTAAGGGATTCACCTGGTCGTACTGGTGTAAAATAAACAGAGTCTATATTGGGGACTCTATTTTCCTAAGGATTCACCTGGTTGCACTGGTGTGAAATAAACAGAGTCTAACTTGGGGGACTCTGCCTTCCTAACTATTTCAGCTTGTCGCACTGGTGTATGAATGAGAATAATTTTCAATAAACACTCCTAATCTAACATTTGACGAGTGGAGTGACGAGCATAGTTTGAGCAGAGATGAGATGGTTGAAGTCTGATCATCTAGTTTCCGTTGAGCCGTTTAGGTGGTGCTGCCGTGTGGATGGGGTAGTTTGGGATACAGATGGATTAGCTGGTTTTGGGTCTTAAATGATAGTTCCTTGATGTCATGACATTGGGCACTTTCATCGGACTAACAGTAGCGAGAGCTAGGACATGTCCTGGGCTATTATTACTTATCTATCCTGACCGTTATGCTAATCGTTGATGAAGTTCCGTTTCGGTACTGTTGACTTGGGGTCTTAAATACAATGTCTCTAGTGTCATGACACAGTGACAAGGTAACGGGCTAACGCGAGGAGATTGTAAGATCATGAACTTACTAATTTCACTCGATCTGACACTGACCGCTATAAGAGGTTCAAAGAACCCAGGGGCGGTGTTTAGACCTATTTACTGTAAGTGTCCTCGACCATGGCGTCAGACAGATACAATATAGACTCCTATTTGTAGAGTGCCGATATTGAGACGGTATCTCACAAAGCCCGAACTATTAGAATGACTTTTACCATGGCAAGTATCTTTCTATAGATTTTAGAGTGCGGTTTTGGCAAAAGAAGTAAGGTGGGGACATGTCCTACGGTTATGCTTCTAATACCAAAGGTGCAGCCTATTAGGGATCTTATTATTAAGCACTAAACCATGGCATGTGATAATATTAATTCCTCAATAGGTAAAATAGCTCCTCAGACCTCGAAAGACATTCACCATGGATTCAATCGATCCTTGACTGGGAGGGTAATTTTAGGACTCGATTGCTAACATGTTAGTTAAATCAAGCCCTAGAATTGCTTGCCTTATTCAGGTGTCCATCAGGGTAGTGACGACTTCGGCTGAGATGTCCCAGGTCAGGTGTGCGGAGGTCAGAAGGTCATAAGTACAGGGGGATTAGGAGGACCCCCTAGAAGTTTGCTGGCAGGTGAGTAAACCTCTTCGTGGAAGAACGGCGTAACTGCTCCTTGTTAGTACAAAGGAGTATAAAGGAAATCAAGCAACAACAGATCTAGTGACCCTTCTAGGTTGCTTGTCCTCCAAAACACTGAGGATCAAGTGTCCAAACAGTGGTTTAGAGTGGGTAAGGAAACATTGGAAAGGGAATTACTGCCCTGAAACTAATGTCCGTGGCAGGATTAGGAAGTTAGTAGGGGACAGAGGGGTTAGTAACTGAGGGGGGGATAAAATAAAGTTATTAATTTACAAACGCAGTCAGTCGCGGGTTTGATGCGAGATATTTGTCTACGCGGAGTTTAAATGAATCAACGGTGATGCAGTCTATAACGTTTCGGGGAAGCCCATTCCACAAGTTGACAACTCGATTGAAGAAGAAATTCTTAGATTCGTGTGAGTTAAAAGATTTACCAATAATTTTGCAACCGTTTCCCCGCGTGTAATTAGATTGGTCGATAGTGAAGTACTTACTACAGTTCATATTGTCGATGCCTTTGAACACTTGAATTAAGTCACCTCTTAATCTGCGCTGGGTTAAAGGAAATAGATTTAATTCTCTAAGACGCTCTTCGTATGGTTTGTTCTTTAGGCTAGGTATAATTTTGGTAACTCTACGTTGAACTCGTTCTAGCTTGTTTATATCTTTTTGGTAATAAGGGCACCAGGATTGAACGCAGTATTCCAGAAGAGGGCGGACTAAGGAATTGTAAAGGGTTAGGATAACGTCTTTGGATTTATGCTCAAATGACCTGCCTATAAAGCCAATTATTTTGTTTGCCTTCTTAACAACTTCTGAACATTGTTGACTCGGTTTTAGGTTACTCGATATTGTTACTCCTAGATCGGTTTCTCTGTTTACATTCTTAAGCTGAGTGCCATTCATCGAATAGTTTGCTTTCTCATTTAGTTATCCGATATTATGTAGTACTTTACATTTATCCGCATTGAAACTCATTTGCCAAATTTGGGCCCAACATGACAATTTATCTAGATTGTGTTGCATATCGTCAACTTGTTCTTTTGAGAGTACGCTATTTGCAATTTTTGTATCGTCAGCAAATTTTGAGATTGTGCAGGTGAGACCCTCATCTATGTCGTTGATGTAAATTAGAAAGAGAATTGGTCCTAGTACCGATCCCTGGGGTACCCCGCTACTTACATTGGTCCATTTTGATGCCTTACCGTTTATGACTACTCTTTGCTTTCTGTCGCTGAGCCAATTTTCTATCCATTTCAACACACCGTCTTGTATTCCATGCGCTTTTAGTTTTAGCAGTAAACGTTTGTGGGGAACTTTGTCAAAGGCCTTTTGAAAATCAAGGTATATAATATCTACAGCTTTACTCTCATCATAGAGGTTGAGGATATCGTGGAAGAAGTCTAAGAGGTTTGTTAAACAGGAACGTTTTTTACGAAAGCCGTGTTGAGTATCTTTAAGTATGTTATTTTCCTCTAAGTGATTTACGAGTCTGTCTCATATGACCGTTTCTAGCATTTTACATACAACTGAGGTTAAGCTAATTGGACGATAGTTACTGGGTAGGGATTTGCTGCCTTTTTTGAATATCGGTGTTACGTTGGCTAGCTTCCACTGATCAGGCATAGTTCCAGACTGCAAGGATTTATTGAATAGTATTGTCAGTGGTTTGGAGAGCTCATCCTTAGCTTCCTTTAGAACTCTAGGCGAGATTGTATCAGGTCCAGGCATTTTATTTACCTTGAGTTTATCTAAACAATTCAATACTTCTCTCTCTGTAACGGTGATATTGCTTAAAACATCTGAATTATCAATCTGAATCGGCGATGGTGTAGGGATATCACTGAGGTTTTCTGTTGTAAAAACTGATGCAAAAAAAGGTATTCAGGGCATTACTCATTTGTACTTCGTCTTTGGTGTATTCTCCATTTTCATCGACTAACGGTCCAACAGTTGAAGTAACTACTTTTTTCTTTCTGATATAACTATAGAATTCTTTCGGGTTTGTTTTACTTTGATTCGCAATATGTAACTCTAAGGTCTTTTTACTTTGCTTAATTAACTTTTTGGCTTTGCGTCGTAGCTCTACAAATTTCACCCGTTCTTTGTCATTTTGTGAAGATTTTAATCTATCATTAGCAAATTTTTTAGCAAGCAGGCAGTTTGAAATATCTTTATTCCACCATTTGGGCTTATTATTATGGCCTGGACGCCGTATTTTCGATGGTATGGAGTCTTGCACTGCTTTTAGGTAAGTGGTTTCGAATAACTTCCAAGATGTATTTATGTCGTTATTGTTAATTAAAAAGCTCCAGTCAGTTTCTTTAAACATAGCTCTAAGTTTATGGAAGTTTGCTTTCTTGAAATTAGGGACTTTTCGATGCTACTATTTGGTTTGTTACTAGTAAAATTTAAAGTGAAAGTTATCGTACGATGGTCGCTGTTACTGAATTCATCACCAACATTCAAATTCTCTATTAATTCTTCTTTTGTTGCAAGTACAATGTCAAGAACGTTATTACCACGGGTTGGCGTTCGAACAAATTGATAAAGCGAACTCTCTTGCAAGTTCGTATACAAGTCATGTCCGGAGTGTGAAGTAAGGGTATCGCCCCACTTGGTCACAGGTAAATTAAAGTTGCCAAAAATTACGGTATCTTGTGAGTTACTTACATCTGCAATTTGTTCGTAAATTTCTCGGTCAGTTTGCACTGATTGAGCTGGAGGTCTGTATATTAATGCAAGTATTATTTTTGTACCTTTATTATTCTTTATTAGCACAAAAGATGCGTCGACGTTCACAATTTGAGGTTTTGACAAGAGGGTAGGGTTAAGACTTTCTTTGATATAAAGTAAAACGCCACCTCCATTTCGATTTATTCGGCTTTTCTCAAACATTACATAACCGGGAAATGAATACTCTGCTAAAAAGTCTCTATCTTCTGTATTGAGCCAAGATTCTGTTATGCCAATCACATCATAATTTTCTGTAAACACTAGCTCCTCTAAATCTGAAAATTTATTGCGTATGCTACGAGCGTTTGCATAGAAAACCTTTAAATTTGTTACTTTAGAACTCACGGAACGCTCTTTAATAATATTGTTGGTTCTTGTCGGATCTACATTTATGTCCATGGCTGTCCTCGGTCCTCGCTGTCTTCGGTCCTTATCGCTGGTGGTCCTCGGTTGCCTCTGTTTTTTTCTTGGTGTTGGATGATTTATGTCACTGCTGCTTCTTCTCGGATGGCGTTTTTTTATCCATGGCTGCGGACTGCTTCGTGTAGGAGACGACCCATGCGTGCTGAACCCACAGGGTTTAGATGAGTGCCATCCTTGCGGAACAGAGTAGGCTGGTTGTAGAAGTTGTCCCAGAGGTTGATGAATTCAACTTCTTCCCTCAGACACAAATATTTTAGTCGGCTATTTGTGCTGAAGGCCTTGTCGTAGAATTTGTCAGGTGCGTCGATCTTGGGGAGAATGCCTGAGATGATGATATTCCTTGACTTGTTTTTGTAGTGCTGGATCATCTTGCGATATTTCTCCATCAACTCTTCGGATCTGGTGCGCATGACGTAATTTGAACCAGCATGGATGACAAAAAGGGTATTTTCATTTGCATCCTTTGTGGTATCTTCGAAGGCTTCCACAATGTCGTCCAGTCCAGCTCCTGGGATGCAAAATCTTTTCCGTTGATTTGGGACTCTGTCGCAGAACTCTTCGACCTGTCCTCGTAGGATGGAATCCCCAACGAGCCTGGTCTCTTCTGGTTCGTCTTCCATCTCTACCAATATCTCAAATCTGTTTGACATTGTGACTGGTAGATGAGGCCTTTTCTGCGTTGGCCGTGCACCGTTCCTCACTGGTGTAAATCCGGAAACCTGTGGTGGCGGGACTCTACGTACAGGTTGGGGAGAGGAGTGGTTAGAACGGGGGCGAGGGGTTGGTACTGTTCGTGCTAGCAGGCTTCTTGCACGAGGAGTGGGGGAGAGACTAAGGTGAACAGGGCGGCTGTCCTGGTTTGATGTCGGCTCAGGTTCGTCAGAAGCATCTGCTGCAGTGTCTACTGCAGGTGTTGGATTGTTGGCAGATGACGTTGGGGCGGTGGTGGATGCTGGAGTTGAAACAATTGGAGTTAGTGATACTCCAACGTTGAGTGTTGCAAACTCTTGGAGTGATTCCAGCTTCTTGGTGAGGGCGTTGATCTTGTTGTGGGCTTCATCCAATTTTGCTGTCAAATCTTCTCGTTGCTGGCAGAGTCGGCAGACTTGTGGATCGGCAGGAGCAAACATGGAAGCACCAAACCTACCGGCGCAGTTCGTACAGGCACGAGGCATGGTGACGATCACTTTCTTCAGATCACTTCACTCACTTAAAAACACTTAACTCACTTTAAAAACACTTCACTCCCTTCAGGTCGCTTCACTTACTTAAATAGGCCTAACCGAAAACAAAAGTGTTGAAATACACACAAATAGGTTATCAGCGGTGATAGCCTAACCGAAAATTAAAACAAAACAAAATTAAATTTGAATACGCAGTGATAGTCGAACCGAAAACAATTTTATGTTTATTTATACAGAAATAGGCCACCAGGGGTTATAGCCTATCCTAAACGAAAACAAAAATTATGAAATACCGGTACGCAGAAATAGGCCACCAGCGGTGATAGCCTAACTGAAAATTTAAAAATTGAAGTACGCAGAAATAGTCCACCAGGGATGATAGCCTAGACTAACCGAAAACAAAAATAACCGAAAACAAAAATTATGAAATACCGGTACGCAGAAATAGGCCACCAGCGGTGATAGCCTAGACTAACCGAAAACAAAAATAACCGAAAACAAAAATTATGAAATACCGGTACGCAGAAATAGGCCACCAGCGGTGATAACCTAACTGAAAATTTAAAAATTGAAGTACGCAGAAATAGGCCACCAGGGATGATAGCCTAGACTAACCGAAAACAAAAATAACCGAAAACAAAAATTATGAAATACCGGTACGCAGAAATAGGCCACCAGCGGTGATTGCCTAACTGAAAATTTTAAAATTGAAGTACCGTACGCAGAAATAGGCCACCAGGGATGATAGCCTAGACTAACCGAAAACAAAAATAACCAAAAACAAAAAAGTATGAAATATGCAGAAGTAGGCTACCAGGGGTGATAACCTACCTAAAAAAGCAAAACAAATATATATATATATATAATAGAATATGTAACTAAATATACAATTCACCAAATAGAGATTATATAAGAATAAAGTGTAACTGCACACAAGGGGTTAATATACTGTATCAACAGATGGCACTGGTGTCACTGTAGGCTAGTCAAGCAGGATTATATTTAGATAAACAAAGTTATCAGTCAAAGGTTACTACAAGATCATGCAAGCAACAACTAAAATTACAGATATATATAGCTACAGTAGGATACTGAATACGATAACTACTAGAGTTAATAAGAAAATACAAAGCTAGGTCGATTAGAGGTGCGCGTGCGTCGTCTGCTACAAGCTAGGATAACAAATGTAAACAACAATGTGTATCAGTCAGAAAAGCAATACAATAACATGCACGGCAACTACAGAACTATGTGGAGGTTAAACAAGTACCTAACTACTGCTCATGCAATGAATAAAGGGAATTGGGATATGAAATACTAAAATTAGGATCGAGTTTTCTCAGTGGCGATGCGGAGCTGTAGGCGGTGCTAAAGCCGGCGGGTGAGGTGCGTAAGGTGAGGTAGTTAGTGCGTCCATGTTGGTCCTTGTGCCTCTGACTGTAAACTATTTTCTTCTTTGTGGCCTCGTGGTGTTGGTGGGGAACTGGAATGGTTTTGCCTGGCATTGTTGGTAGATCAGGTTTTATTGTGGCAATTCTGGCGTCTAGTCTGGTAAGGTGTAGTGGTGCACAGGTAGGTTTTGGGAGGCTATGTGTTGTGGGTTTTGTTAGGGTTTTACTGTTTTCACGTGGTTTTGATGCCGCGTTGGTCTTCTGTGATGGAGGTGAATTTTATTTCTCGGTGTGGGTATTCTGTGCCTGGTTTCTGTTGCTGTCTCCCTTTGTTACGGTGTGATGGAGTTTGGGTATCCTGGGCATCTTTGATATTTTGGTCTTGGTATCTCTCTCTTTCGTCATGGTTATTTCTCGTTTAATTTCTCCTTCGTCCACCTTGTTTCGTTTTCCTTGATAATGTTGCCTTCTGGTGTTGGTTTGATTAGTTTCCCTTCCTTCGGTTTCTTTCCTCTTTCCTGGGCGAGTTGGTACGGTGGTGATCCTTAACTTGGGTATTTTAGTAAATTTGCAATCAACCATTTAACTCCAACAGGTCCTTACTAAGCTTAAGAAAATCGTCTTTCAAAGCCAAAATTAAAGGTAGAAGGCGTTCTCGTATAGTTATAGGCTTAATAATCCGTCGACATTACAATATAATTAAAATATTTGTCTCTGTTTTTTTTGAACGGGTATACAGTATATTTACTGTGTGTAGCTATTTGCCATGGACCAACCATAAATTGAAAACCAGATCATTATTAATTTTGTTCTTAATCTGGAAAATACTTAGGCCAGTGGAAATTGTGTGGATTAAACTCGTATTCTTAAACATTTCTTTCCCTTCACAGCGCCTGATACTGAACGAATATTGTGGGAATGCCTGTTGTTTATAGAGATTAGAGTTTAGACGGATTAGCATTCCCATTTTTTTAAGCTAGCGTCATTTTTTAAGCTATTTCGTCCATTAACAATGCCATGAAGGGAAATAATTATTTAAGAATACCACCCTTGGTCTCAAAATATATAGTAGAGGTGGTTCGTTGCTCAATCTGCCATCAATAATTCAAGCAAATATATTTAAGCGGGGCAGTACTGTACTTGTGAAGGAACTAACCCTAAAATTACTGAGCGAAAAATTGACCCAACTCAAAGACTTTCATACAGCCAACCTCCCTCTCCCGTCCTCTCCCCCACCACCCATCCATCTATTTCTCTCTCTCTCTCTCTCTCTCTCTCTCCTCAGTCGACCTCTGACCTCGGGACAGTACAGTGCTCTCTCCGTGACTCCTGAATTGCCGTGAATAGTGAAAGTCGCAGGTGGGCAGGCGGCCTGTCTGCCGCTAGTCCAACACCATTTACCCTTAAAAACAGGGACAATGGAGACTAGTAATGTGGAAGCCAGTGCTCTGCTAGCAGAAGGGCACAATAACACCCAGGAGAAAGACTTTTATGAAACGGACGCTGAGATGGAGTGCACCCAGGAACCATACACCCAAGTGACTAGTAGGAGCGAGAAGCGGAGAAGAGGGAAACCAAATGAGGCTCAATACAAGAGCAGCGATGAAGAAGACCCAAGATACGGTAAGAAAATTAAGAATGGTGCGAATCAGACGAAGGATGAAGAAAGGAGAGTGACGACACGTGGAGAGAAGCAGCGCGTGGAGAAGAGAGAGGAGATGGGGACGTGGAGAGGCTAGGAGAGGGGGCAGCACAGGGTGAGGTGAGACCAGGAACTACCGACGATATGGCAGGGAAGCGGCCTAGACTTCTCTTCCCCCATGATTTGAAAATGAACTTCCAAGAGAAAGTACTGTGGGCGGTCAAGCTAGGGAGGGAGCATAAATCCTTCCTACCACTTCTCAAGGAAGGAAAACACAGACCCTACCTGACTGTGGGGAGCAAAGAAGCAGTAGAATTATTAACAACAGAGGGGTACAATGGAGTCACACTCAAAGTTCCTGACGACAGCGAGAAATACACCAAGGTAATTATATTCAACTATCCGGTGTGGCTTGACCCTACGTATATCCTGGACGATTCACGATTTGTATGGGCAAAGCGCAATCAAATAAAAGGGGAAGACCGATCACAAATAGTAGCGCTTGTGAAAGGGGAAATGCCCGAAAAAATATTTGTGACAGGCATAGGTAACAAATATTTAGCTCCATACAAAGAACAGGTCGACCTATGCCTGAACTGCTCTAGATGGGGCCACAAAGCTTGGTCCTGCCAGGCGGATGCAAGGTGCAGATTTGTGGTAGAGGACATCCCTCTGCCAAATGTAGAGACAAAATAAATAATGACATTAGAGTGGTGCCTTACTGTTGTAACTGTGGGGGGGAACACAACGCGCGGTCTTTCCAGCGTTCCAAGAAACCTGGGAGTAACGGTGGCCGTGACCTTGGCCGTGACATATCACATACACGCTACCAGGAGGGGGAGACATACCAACACCAGGGGGGGTCCCATCAACCACGCTACCATCAACCACCGCCACCACCTGATCACGAAAACCCATGGATTGGAGGAAGACGTTCTGACCCAAAGACAGGGGCAATACCAAAACAGCTTCCTCAAACACAAGGGTCAAGTGGTAGCGACCATGAAAGGAGGAGACCAGGGGTACCAACAGCTGACGACCGAGACCCCTCACCAGCCAGCCAGAGTTGCAGTACCAACCCCACACAGGTGAGCCAACTTAACCACTCAGAGGAGGCCAGGTGGCAGGAAACAAAGGAAATGTTCAAGTTTATCCGTGAGTTGGGAAATAGAATAGAAAACTTAGAAAAAACAGTAAATAAAATTACAAGAAAAACAGTAAATGGCGACAACAAAGTGGGAGAAAGTAAAGTGGAAATCATAAGTCCAGAAAAACAAACTAACACCAGAAATCAGACAATGAAGGAAACCAAAACCCAGGACAGTAAGGTAACTACAGAAAACGGAACAACTTGTGAAGTAAATATAAAAGGGAAAGAAGTGAAATTGAAACAACATAAATTTATGGAGAATGGGCTAAGCAGCGTAGGACAAATTCTTGCAAAAAACGGCAATAATGAAGAAATAAAAATAAAAGTGGTAGAGGGGTGGACAGAAATCCAAGCATGCTTAGATAAGTTTACTAAATATATGGAAGGGCTGACTATTGGATCAATGGACATTGATCACCATTGGTACATTAAATAGTCAATTTCTTTCCGTTTTCACTAATGAAAATTTGGCACAGTTTCCAGAAGTCCGTAAGGTATATAGCGATAGTATAGAAAATAGGTTAGTACGGTTACTATAAGTAGAAATGATGTGTTTAAGGAAATTGACAGACTGAAACCTCATAAATCGCCTGGTCCTGATGAGGTATATGCTAGAGTATTAAAAGAATGTAGGGATGAGTTAAGTTACCCATTAACATTTTTATTTAACAAGTCATTGGAGACGGGCATAGTTCCAGAAGCTTGGAAGCTTGCAAACGTAGTTCCGATCTTCAAAAAAGGTGACAAATCAATAGCATCCAATTACCGTCCCATTAGTCTTACATCAATCATAGGAAAGCTACTAGAGTCAATTATTGCTAGTAAAATTAGAAACCACTTAGATTTAATTTAATAAATTCTTCTCAGCATGGATTCACTCAGGGACGTTCTTGCCTTACTAATTTGCTTAGTTTTTTCTCAGAGGTATATGAAGCAGTAGATAATGACAAGTCATATGATATAATATATTTAGATTTCAGTAAAGCTTTCGACAGAGTCCCTCATGAGAGATTGATGAGAAAGGTTGAGGCGCATGGAATAGGTGGGGCGTTGTTGGGATGGATTAGGTCATGGCTAATTGGTAGGAAGCAGAGAGTCAGCATAAATGGTACGAAGTCAGAATGGGGAGCAGTCAAAAGTGGTGTCCCCCAGGGATCTGTATTAGGTCCTCTGTTGTTTGTTATATACATAAATGACCTTGATTTAGGTATAACTAGTAGGATAAGTAAATTTGCAGACGATACCAAAATGGGGAGAACAATTGATTCAGATAGAGATATAGAGTGCCTCCAAAGGGATCTAGATACCTTACACGAATGGTCAGTAAATTGGCAGATGAAGTTTAACATTGACAAATGCAAGGTATTAAAGATAGGGAAGATGCATACAAATGTTAAATATAAACTAGCTAATGTGGAATTAGAAAACTCGAATTGTGAGAAAGATCTAGGTGTGTTTGTTAGCAATGATTTGAAGCCTAGACAACAGTGTATAAGCGTTCGAAACAAGGCAAACAGGATTCTCGGGTTCATCTCAAGGAGTGTGAGTAACAGAACTGCTGATGTTATCTTAAAACTTTACTTGTCATTAGTGAGACCCCATATGGATTATGCTGTTCAATTTTGGTGTCCTTATTACAGAATGGACATAGATTCATTGGAGAGAGTACAACGTAGAATGACAAAAATGATCCATAATATTAGAAATCTTCCGTATAAAGAAAGGTTGAAGAAATTAGGCTTACATTCGTTAGAGAGACGCAGAGTTAGAGGGGATATGATAGAGGTGTTCAAGTGGGATTAACAAAGGGGACATGACAAATGTACTAAAGCTCAGTGATAGCGAAAGAACTCGTACCAATGGTTTCAAATTAGATAAATTTCGTTTCAGAAAAGATATAGGCAAATATTGGTTTGGTAACAGAGTTGTAGATGGGTGGAATGGACTACCAAATGCTATAGTGGGATTAAAAACGATAGGGAGCTTTAAGATAAAATTGGATAAGCATATGGACAAGAAGGGTTGGGTGTGAAGGGGGATCAGCAGGGTTGGGCCAATCAGCGCTCTGCAGACCCCCGTAATCCTGCGTTAATCTCTAACCGTTTTGGTAAGATGATCCTCAGGGTATTAGAGTGTTGAGCCTATAATTGGGCTTTGTAATTGGGGTTGTGTGGGACAGGGATCTGCCTTGCTTAGGCCAATCGGCTTTCTGCAGACTCCCATTTTCTTATGTTCTTATGTTCTTATAATGGATCATAAACATCTAAACATAATATCATGGAACGTGAATGGCTTAGGTGGTAGAATGCACGATGTTCATTATTATGTAACAAAGTTCGACACTGACGTAATTCTTCTCCAGGAAACTGGGGATAGGAATGATAGTATAATAAAACTCAATGGGTATAAACTATATCAATTATTTTCAGATGATAATATAAGGGGAGTTTCCACATAATTTATGTACAAAATTCCATACCCTCAGAATTAATAGAGACGCCCATGAAATCAGAGGGGATCGAAACAGTCTCAGTAAAACTATATTTAAAAGAAGGGACCCTTAATATCGTTAACGTATATATATCACAAAACTGTTTTCATGCCAGTGCTCTGCCTGATAGTTTGTATAATGGGGTTACTCTTGTCGCTGGGGACTTAAACGCTAGATATAATGAATTTGAATTCGACGGGAAAATAAATACGAATGGTAGAAGATTTTATCAATTTGTACAAGATTACCAAGACATTAAATTACTAGGATCGGAAGAAGCAACCCATATTAAGGGAGGGAGACTCGACTACGTTTTTATACTAAATGGACAAGGGCTGGATGGAAGCTGCGTAGTAGAGACTGAACTACTCAGTGATCATTTTGCTCTTGATATTACAATTCCACTAGGGAAACTAGCTTTCGGGGCCAATAGAAAAAAAACTAAGGCTTCCAAAAGACGATATACAAAACTTTATTGAATATATTAAAAAATGGTACAGTAATTATCATCCTACATCAATTGAATCTTTCTATGATGACATGATTAAAGTTATAGAAACCTCATTAAGCCGTAATGTTCAGACGACAAAGAAAAGAAAACGGCCGAACAATAATAAATATGCCCACGATAAAGTCCTCCAAGGTTGGAACAAAATGCTCAAGGTCGCGCATAGAAAATGGGTAAACGATGGAAGGGAGGACGAAGCAAAAAACACGTTGCTGGAGACAGCAAAAATTTGCGGGGAGGCTAGAAAAGAAGTTAGAAGGGAGTATTGGACGAATTTTACAAATAATATCGGAAATAGTAAAAATATAGGTGATATTTGGAAAGAGGTTAAAAAAGTTAAAGGAAAGAAAATCGATAATGTGGCACACCCGACTCCTGAAAAATTCGCTAACGAGCTAATGAAGAAATGGTCACTCGCGTCAAGCAAAGACAGTATACCTCAGAAAATCAAAGAGGCAGTAAATAAATGGGAAGGGGACAGGAGAGAAGTAATTATGAACGCTTTAAATACAGGGGATAACACTGATGTAATGTTTACTAGGGATGAACTACTTCGAGCTATTAAACATGGGAAATGTACAGCCCCTGGGGAGGACGGAGTAACCTATGATATACTAAACTGTCTGGCAAGCATTGATAATGGTCCACTACTTGATCTATTCAATATGAGTTATCAAGAGTGTCGATTACCCCGAGCATGGCAAACTGCTATCATTATTCCTATCCCTAAGCCTGGAGGAGGATTTAGGCCAGTCTCTTTAACATCTTGTTTTTGCAAAATGATGGAAAGAATGCTTTTAGAAAGATTGCAATATGTTATAGGAGGTAAATTAAGTAATAATTTATATGGGTTCATCAAAGGTAAAGGAACTACTGATGCCGTCATCAAGTGCCTATCACACGATGCTGACTACTGCAGGGCATTTGTCGATCTCAAGGGTGCATTCGATAAAGCCAACGGAGAAATTATACTGCATGAACTAGCAGGTATAGGGGTGTCAGGAAGGATGCTTCATTGGATAGGAGACTATTTACATGGCCGAAGGGCTAAAGCCTCTTATCAAGGAGCATTGTCTGAAGAAGGTAGTTTGGACTTAGGGACACCACAGGGTGGGGTACTAAGTCCAATGTTGTTCAATGTACTATTGAATAGACTTGCAAGTCTAAAATTAGCCGATGGGGTTAAAATTAGAATTTATGCAGACGATATTATGCTACAAAGCAAAACGGTTGATAAAATGCAACAGGCGCTGACTAAATTTGGGAAGTTAACACAGGAACTAGGATTAATAGTAAATGAAGATAAAACAAAATTTCAATGTCGAGCAAGAACTGACAAGCAACTAACAATAAATAACATGAATATAGAAAGAGTAAATAGTTATAAGTACTTGGGTATGTATGTGGGTTATACAGCAGAAGCTAAAGAAGCTGAGGTGAATTATATAACTACACAATGTAAGGCACGAATGCAACCCTTGAGAGCCTTAGCTTGGAGTGGTAACGGTGTCGGTGTTCCTGTACTAAAAATGATGTACATTAGTACTATTAGGTCAGTCATTGAATATGCCAGTCCTGTCCTTTTTTGCCTTGATGAAGGAAGGTTCGATAAACTTGAAAAAATACAAACGAGGCTATGAGAATTATTTTAAACTGCCCAAAAAATCCAATGATTGATGCAATGAAGCTTGAAACAATGCTACCGAGCATTAAACATAGAGTAGAACAAACTAATATTGTAGCAGCAATTAGACATGTAAGATTAAAAGGTGGCAACGAACTACTGAAAGACATAAAGGACTGCATGAATAATACTCGCACCTTCTGGAGACAAGGCAAAAAAGGATATATGAAACATTTGGTGAACAAAATACAACATTATGATTTAATAAACAACTGTATTAATTACGAAAATGAACAACCTGTCCCACCATGGGAGGAGAAAGACGTAATTTTAGATATTATGCCATTACAAAAGAAAAAGAACATGTATAATACAATAGAATTAAGAAACATTTATGAAGAGAGAATAAACAAAATGTACACTGGTAAAGTAGCACATGTTTATTGTAATGGGTCGGTAATGGAAAATGGTAGGGCAGGTTGTGGGATTTTAATTAGAGATTACATGCAAGATTCCAACATGTGGCTAGAAACAGAATATAATTATAGATTAAGCGATAATATATCATCAACTCAGGCTGAATTGTATGCGATATTATATGGACTTAAAGAAATCGAAGGAGGAGAAGGGGATGTAAGCTTCTTTGTTGACAGCAGAGGGGCTCTGGACTCCCTAAACTGTAAAACACCAGTATACGAAAATATTGTTATCCAATGCCGGAATATTGTACATTAACTCCAATTAAAAGGGAGAAAAATTGTGTTTTCATGGATACCATCACATACAGGGATTACCTATAATGAAAAAGTTGATATAATAGCTAAAAATGCTACTGACAAAATGGAAATTGATGTACAATGTACCCTATCTTTGAAACAGGTAAAAAACAAAATAAAGAAATGTCAAGAAGTAAAAGAAGCTAGAGATATCGAGTGTAAGTATATAGTGCCACCATGTGCCACTAGTGCCACCATGCATCATTACAGAGAGGTGGTAGATACAACTAAATTCAATTATGGGAATGTTACAAGTAAGTGGAAAGATTCTGTATGTACTAGGTTAAGACTAGGCTACAAATATTACTGGGAATTAGGCATTAATACTGCAGAGAAGGATAGGAGTTGTAGGCTGTGCAATAGGCCAAGATCTCACACCCTTCAACATTATATACGGCAATGTATAACTCTAATAAAATATAGAAATAATACAATTGAAAATGTAACTAAACAGATAATATGGATGTTCAACAGTGGAACTATGTACAACCTTTTAAAAGAATGTAAAATTATAAAACATATAATTTGATGTGTAGCTATGCTCTTCAACTAAACACATGTACATTCTAGTGGTGCCTTACAGGCCACCCTGGGTCAGCGAACCTACGCTCCCTAACCATACTGCTGTATTGTCCTCAATATTCTCGGCTAATGGCTTGATGTACAAGTACCTCCGGATATGCGGCACATCCCTCCCGGAGGACTACTTGCACCTTCCCTCCGAATATTATTTTATGGAAATAAAATAATATGAATCTGAATCTGTATGGCTGTATGTTTTGGGTGCTGGGGTCTGGTGACTGGGTCACGACGGTTAGGGTCCCTCTAGGATGTTTAAGGAGGGATTAACACGGTCGGGGCTCAGTTGGGGGTCTTGTGGGACAGCATGCGTGTTTAAAAACAAAAAACAATCTGATCAAGGTCTATAACGGGGACTCATGTATTTTAGATATGTCTTTATTATAATACTGTATATACTAAACTTAGGTAGTGTTAAAAATTATCTTCAATATCAATGTATTACTCATCTAACTATATATGTAATGACATAGTTTAAGCCAGAATTAGGGTGAAGATTGCGTATGCACCTTCGCCCTTTTGAGATAATGTAACTATGATACTTGTGTAACATTTGTACTTTTCTCAATAAAACAATCAAATCAAATCAAATATCTCTCTCTCTCTCTCTCTCTCTCTCTCTCTCTCTCTCTCTCTCTCATTTTACTGGCTATCGATTGCCAAATATTGAGATTAAAACAAATAACCATGTAATTAATAAAGTTAATGATGTAAAATTTCTTGGTATTACGATAGATGGTGGAATGACATGTATGTAAACCTCATATTAATGACATTACCGTAAAATTATCGAAAATTACTGGCATTCTTTACAAAACTAGAGATTCCTTGAATATTGATAACTTAAACTTAAAGCTACTTTACCTTTCTTTGGCTTACCCTCATATAATTTACTGTTCTGCTATCTGGGGAGGAGCAAACAAGACTTACCTGGACTCTTTATTCTTGGCACAAAAGAAAATACTTCGCATAATGACTTACCAATCTTATAATGCTCATACAGGTCCAATATTTAAAGAACATGGTTTACTAAATTTAGGTGATATTTTGTTTGCTCAGGCAGTGAACTTTGTGTATAAATCTTTAAATGGTCTTGTGTGTTTGGAGGGCGATTTTCATATAATGGTCCATAACTTTAATACCAGAGGAGCCCAGGAGTTGCTACGACTCCCATATTGCAGAACATCACATGCACAACGTTGTCTTAGCTATAGGGGAGCTAAATTATGGAACACCCTTAACGAACCATTCAGACATGCTGTTTCTATATTTGTGTTCAAAAAGTCTATTAAGAAACACCTTTTAGATCAATACTAAATAGCGATGATTTTATGTAAACCAGTCTATTTAATTTCTCCATTAGTAGTGTTCATGTAACTACTGTCATACCTAGTCTTAAAGACTACTGAAAATAATGAACTAAGTTGATTCTTGCTGATTCCATGATAAAACAGGTAATATACTGTAATGTTTTGTATATATTATATTTTTAATAACCGTGTAACCTAGCATTAAATAATATTATGTACTTACGTCTATAAGGCTAGCTACATAGAGCTTTTGCTTAGCTAGCTATATATATGCCAATCATTCAAATATATGTATTATGATGTATTATTGTATATTATGTATGTACACAATTGGCAATAAAAATCAATCAATCAATCAATCAATCAATCAATCAAATCAATCTCTCTCTCTCTCTCTCTCTCTCTCTCACTTATCAACGTCTGCATCTTTTCCTCTCACTCGTCTTGCCCTCCCTGTCTCCTCCATATTTCCTGGCTGAACCTATTTTCACTCCTCTCCCAATGTTCCGTCTATTTTCACTCCTCTCCCAATGTTCCGTCTATTTTCACTCCTCTCCCAATGTTCCGTCTATTTTCACTCCTCTCCCAATGTTCCGTCTATTTTCACTCCTCTCCCAATGTTCCGTCTATTTTCACTCCTCTCCCAATGTTCCGTCTATTTTCACTCCTCTCCCAATGTTCCGTCTATTTTCACTCCTCTCCCAATGTTCCGTCTATTTTCACTCCTCTCCCAATGTTCCGTCTATTTTATATTCTTTCCCTCGTGTTTATCTTTCTTTTTCTTTTACTTCACAATAGTTATAGGTAGTAAATACTGCTGTTTTCGCTATCTGATTACCCTCACCATATTATTGGTGTATTTATTTCCTATGTAGGTGGTGTATATTTGATATCTATTTGTATATAATAGATTTCGTTTTTCTAATATTTATCATAAATGTACACTTTCAACATCCTTTGATTTAGTTCGTTTCGAACCAGAATTTCTCATTAGATTTTGTTCTGAGCATTCTTCAGTTCCATCGAATTGTCTTACCATATAATATCTCTCTCTATCTCTCACTCTCACACTCTCCTCTTTCTCTCTCTCTCTCTCTCTCTCTCTCTCTCTCTCTCTCTCTCTCTCTCTCTCTCTCTCTCTCTCCACCAGCTGTCACGGCCAAGCAGGTATATTTCACAAGGGTGGTAAGAGCGGCATTGAGTTATAACCCCTGTGCTTCGATACCTAGGGAGGCTATGTTGTTATTTAGTATGTGTGTATGTTTGTGTGTGTGTGTGTGTGTGTGTGAGAGAGAGAGAGAGAGAGAGAGAGAGAGAGAGAGAGAAGGTATATTTCACAAGGGTGCAACGAGCGGCATTGAGTTATAACCCCAGTGCTTTGGTACCTAGGGGGGCTTTGTTGTTATTTAGCATGGGTGTGTGTGTGTGTGTGTATGTTTGATTGTGTGTGTGTGTGTGTATGTTTGATTGTGTGTGTGTGTGTGTGTGTATGTATGTGTATGTATTTACCTATTTGTATTTACCTATTTGTAGTATACAGGAGTTGAGCTTTTTAGGCTCGTATTGTCCCGCTTCCTGAGTTACAATTATCTAACTTTGTCTTAAAAATAATATATATGTACATAAAGAGAGAGAGAGAGAGAGAGAGAGAGAGAGAGAGAAAACATATATATATATATAAGCGAGACAAACCGCAAAGGCGGGTGAGGCGGTTGAGATATTTTTAACCATATTTGTTGACTGCCACACACAATTTCTTATCAGATATATTTTCGTTCTGTGCTTCTTTCGCTTGTTTTACTTATTATAGATTTTTAGGGGGTGTAAGCAGAGAAGAAGTAAAAGAGGCAATCAATAGACTTAAAATGGGCAAAGCTGCTGGAATAGATAACATCCCAGGTGAAATGCTGAGATATGGAGGAAAAGAAGCTGTTGACATAATGCATAGGTTATGTAAATTAGCATGGGAAAAGGAAAGTGTACCAGAGGACTGGAGGAAAGCTGTGATATTACCCTTGTACAAAGGGAAGGGTAGTAAAGAGGAGTGTGAGAGTTATAGGGGAATTAGCTTGCTTAGCATACCTGGAAAGGTATACGCAAGAGTATAGTAACAGAGACATTACACAAGATAACTGATGACAAAATAGGCGAGGAACAGGGAGGTTTCAGAAAGAGCAGGGGCTGCGTTGACCAGATAGCCTCAATGCGTTTGTTGGTAGAGAAGTATCTGGCCAAGAACAGAAAACTCTATGCAGCATTCATGGATTTGGAAAAAGCCTACGACAAAGTAGACTGGGAGGGTCTGTGGGATGTGATAACAGTATATGGTGTGGGAGGAAAGTTGCTTATGTCAGTAACATTTATTTATAGGAATGCAATGTCAAATGTGAAGGTAGGGGATAAGTTAAGTGAAAGTTTTGAGGTCAATGTAGGAGTAAGACGGGATGTGTCATGTCGGCTTTGTTGTTCAATATATACATGGATGGAGTTATTAGAGAATGTAGGGCGGGATCGATGGGTGTAGGAGCTAGACTGGACTCAGAGGGAAGAGCATGGAAGATTTTAACATTGCTATATGCGGACGATGCAGTCCTGTTGGCTGAAAATGTGGAAGAACTTCAGAAAGTGGTCACAGACTTTGACAGGATATGCGAAAAGAGAAAGTTAAAGGTCATGTAGGGAAATGTAAGGTAATGGTGTTTGAGAGACGAATGCATGAGGCCATAGATTTTAAGGCAAAAGAGAGAATTAAGAAAGAACACGAGAAAAGTTGTAAACTAAAAATGAAAAATGAAGTACTGGAAGAGGTTGAAAGCTTCAAGTATTTGGGAGCTGTACTATGCAAATATGATACAATGGACACTGAGATAAAAGAGAGAAAAATGCAAGGGAGAAAGGTGATTGGAGAACTTGATAGTATTCTCAAAGGAAGAATGGTTAGTCAGGAAGTTAAAAAGTCACTGAGAAATAGTGTGTTGCTCCCAACACTCTCGTATGTAAGTGAGACATGGACAGCAAGTGAAGAGAACCTCTCCAAACTGAGAGCTGTTGAGATGAGCTTTTTCAGAATGGCAGCTGGTGTGAATAGGCTAGATGGGCCAAGTAATAGGGAAGTGTAAGAGTCCTTTGGAATGGAAGAGCAAGCTTTGGGCATTGATTGTGGAGTGGTTGAGTGGATAAAGAGAAATACTTAGAGGTGGTATGGTCATGTTCAGAGGATGGATGAAGACAGAATGCCAAGAAAGATATATGGGAGACAGGTGAGTGGAACAGCCAGTAGTGGAAGACCACCTATGGTATGGGAAAAGAAAGTGGAAACAAAATATTGAAGAAAAGCTTCCACGTAGTGGAAGGGGCATTGCGGCACGGGCAAAGGAAGCATGTCTTGACAATGTAGCCTGGAGACGTTTCTGCCATGGCCATCCTTTAGCGGGGGTTTCCCAGAGGGAAACAAGGCGTCGGAGATGATGATGATGTAACAGTATCTTTGAGGTTATTGTGATATTGTGTTTAATTATTTTTTGAGATGTGGCTTACTCTTGCCAATTTCGAGTTATGTATTTTAGTTGGTCCCTCCAGATTTTCTTCAAACTAAAAAATGCTCACCCAGACCTCCTTCAAGCAAAAGTGTTATATTTGTTGATAGAATAATGTCCTGGCCGAAGGAAGATTTCTACTAAGATGCAGGCTCGCTATCGCTTGGCCAGAAAAAATCAACACCTGAATGGGGTAAAGCATCTTTATTATCGCCAAACTAATGGAATGAAACGTCATAAAATCATATAAGAGTAGAAATGCTAGAAAAAAAGAAGAAAACAAACCGGTGAGTCGGTCGTATTTGATTATTATTATTTGTTGTTTTTCCGGACTGCCACATGCAATTTCCTCCCAAGATATATTTTCGTTCTGTTTTCTTATTCGCTTGTTTTCCTCCCGCTCACTTATCATAGATTGCTTGGGCTTAACCCTATTTAATCCGAGGGGGTGGAGACGTTTAGGACCTCCCCAGTTTCGCTAGACTAGTTTGGCGATAATATGACGCTTCACCCAATTCTGGTATTCTCTCTCTCTCTCTCTCTCTCTCTCTCTCTCTCTCTCTCTCTCTCTCTCTCTCTCTCTCTCTCTCTCTCTTTATTTTTTATTTTTTTTAGGGGGGGGGAGGGCTGCAGGTTGAGGGAAAGGGAGGGGGGAAGGCAAAGGGTTAGACTGGGTGACACAAGTGTGTGGGGGACAAGGGGGAAGTTGGAATATGGGTCGGTGGGAGAGGCGTTGCACATTGGGTGGGGGCAGAATAGGGGAGCAATGGGTCAGAAGAGAAAGAAAATGGGGGGGGGGGAGAGAGAAGAGAATGGAAGTAGTTGGTATTGAGGATCGGGGGGAGGCACTGCAGGCTAAGGGAAGGGGGAAGGGGCAGAGGAGGGGGCAGGGGGTCAGACGGGGTGGAAGAAATAGGGCTGAGGGAGGGGGAGAAAGGGGTATCTGAGAATAGTGGGGGAGGGGGGGGCACTGCAGGCTAAGAGGGAGGGGCGGAATAGGGGGGCAATGTGTCAGAAAGGTTGTGAAGAAGAAGGGGGAGGGTGAGATAGGTGGGGGCGCTGCAAGTTGAGAGGGAGAGGGGGGTAGTAGGTTGCAAGAGAGTGTGGGGGGTCGGGGAGGAGGGTACCATGCTCGGCCTTATCAGAAATTACGCCACCTAACTATTTTACGCCGGGACGAGGGGCGGGTCCAAACTGCCCTAATGTTTTCTAGATCAGGTCTGCAGCAAGGAAACTCTTAAATTGTCTAAAACTTCAGTATAACTTTACTTGAACATTTTAGTGGATTCTATATATACTGTATATATATATATATAAGTATCTGTGTGTGTGTGTGTGTGTGTACGTGTGTGTAGGCGTGTGTGTAGGCGTGTGTGTATGTGCGTGTGTGTGTGTGTGAGTGTGATAATGACATGGCAATATCGGTTTGTGATATATGAATAATATTTGCAATATTGTAGTTCCATTGACATTCGGATATGATTGAACTTTCCTGATTTGAATTACGCTTTTATTTGAGCATATTCCTTCCTACATCAAGGGTTAGTGTGAGCTTTGACTAATGATTTCCAATAATTATAACGTGTATTTATAATTTCAACTGCATTCCAATTCATTTAAATATAGTTCTGCATATAAACATTGAATATTTTTTACAAAACAAAGCATATTATATTATACAGTATATATATTTATATATATATATATACAGTATATATATATAATATATATATATATATATATATATATATATATATATATATATATATATATATATATATATATATATATATATATATATATATATATATATATATATATATATATACATATATGTGTGTGTGTACGGTGTGTGTGTTTATATCCATTTACTTGCTCTTACTTAGTATCCTTTTCTTCCACCTACTCCTCCCCAACCTTCCTCTTCTTCTATACCTTCTTCTTTCCCCCCCCCCCCCCCGTCTCCCTCTTTCTACTGAGGTACTGGTGTCCAAACTAGCCATTAGATAATACAGAGTTTGGGCAGCGGTGAAGGACGGTGGGTGGACAGGTGGTGGGTCTGATTCCACTCTATTGCTGCTCTGACACTTTATTATATCTCTACCACACACATCACTCTCTCAGTGTATCTCTCTCTCTCTCTCTCTCTCTCTCTCTCTCTCTCTCTCTCTCTCTTGTATATTGAACATTTCCACATTCCTTCAGATTCCACTGGTAATTTTTCGCTCGGTCTATGTCTCTCTTGCTTGCTATGTCCTTCGCTCTCTCTCTCTCTCTCTCTCTCTCTCTCTCTCTCTCTCTCTCTTTCCTACCCCCCCCCCCACCCATGCTCACCCATTTCCCTTCACCATTCTTTACTTTAACTCCGTCCACTACAATCCCTCTCCTCCTCCTCCTCCCATTCCACATCCCTCTCCTTACCCCTTCCCTTCACCCCTCCCTAATTTAACTCCCTCCCCTTCACTCCCTCCCTTTGTTTTCAGGAGATGGTGTACATCTCCATGAAGTGGTAGATGCACGTCTTGGTCGTCTGCTGAACGATGCAGTCAAGGATTTCCGTTCAAAAAACGGGGTCAACCGGGATCCAGACAGGGTAGTGTAAGTCAAGTACGAACTGAAAATTCAGACAATGCACAATCAGTAACATCCAACTCTAATACTCTTAAGGTGTTTTATGTAAATGCTCATAGCATACGCAATACATTTTCAGATATAGAGGAAATCGTGTTTACAGAACATTATGATATAATCGGCATTACAGAATTTTGGTTAAATACGGAAGACAGAGACTTTTTAGCCGAATATACGCTTCCTGGATATACAATGTTTGAGAAAAGTAGGATCAATAGAAATGGAGGAGTTCTGTTTTTTATAAAGGAAAGTCTTAATCCCGTCTTAATGTCAAAAACTCAAATTGAGAATATAGACATATCTTACGTACTATTAAAGAATAAACGAGGAACTAAAATAACACTAGCTTTATTATACAGACCCCCAGCTCAATCAGTGCAAACTGACAGTGACATTTATGAACAAATTGCAGAAATAACTAACATACAAGATACCGTAATTCTTGGCGATTTCAACTTACCTGTGACTAAATGGGGCGATATTCTTACTTCACACTCTGGACACGACCTCTATGCTAACTTGCAAGAGAGTTCACTTTTTCAATTTGTACAATCTCCGACCCCCGTGGTAATAATGTGCTTGACCTTGTACTCGCAACAAAAGAAGAATTAATAGAGAATTTGAATGTTGGTGATGAATTCAGTAACAGCGACCATCATACGATAACTTTCACTTTAAAGTTTACTAGTAACAAATCAAATAGCAGCATTGAGAAAGTCCCTAATTTCAAGAAAGCAAATTTTCATAAACTTAAATCAAAGCTTAAAGAAACTGACTGGAGCATTCTGACTAACAATAACGACATAAATACATCTTGGGAGTGTTTCACATCCACTTACCTTAAGGCAGTGCAAGACTGCATACCATCGAAAATACGGCGTCCAGGCCATAATGATAAGCCCAAATGGTGGAATAAAGATATTTCAGACTGTCTGCTTGCTAAAAAATTTGCTAATGATAGATTAAAATCCTCACAAAATGACGAAGAACGGGTGAAATTTGTAGAGCTACGACGCAAAGCCAAAAAGTTAATTAAGTAAAGTAAAAAGACCCTGGAGTTACATGTTGCGCATCAAAGTAAAACAAACCCGAAAGAATTCTATAGTTATATCAGAAAGAAAAAAGTAGTTACTTCAACTATTGGACCGTTAGTCGATGAAAATGGAGAATACACCAAAGACGAAGTACAAATGAGTAATGCCCTCAATACCTTCTTTGCATCAGTTTTTACAACCGAAGACCTCAGTGATATCCCTACACCATCGCCGATTCAGATTGATAATTCAGATGTTCTAAGCAATAT
>JBAKBP010030030.1:0-26289 GCA_037953745.1 Lithodes maja | reverse complement strand
ATAGCTCAGGAGAGCTGGATGGTGTCCGCATCTCAGCCTGGCCAGGTGGACTCTGTCCTCGCGAGGAAGGGAGGATTCGGAAGGATGGATTTCGGGAGGTCGTGCATGCAGCTGCGTGTTGTCTGTGAGTGAGTGGATGGATCGGTGAGAGATATGAGTATGGATGTGCTTCTGGAAGTTGGTTCGGGTGGGCAGGGAGGGAGAGAGGACAATAATTGTGTGTGATACTGTGTGCTGGGTGTTGTTTTGACATTTCTTGGTGTCTGTGGGTGTGTTGCCATGTAGTTTAGTGGGTGGTCTTGGTTCGTGGAGGCTGCTGCCAGGAATTGAGTGCCTCTCATGTCCAGATGGTCTTTGACTTTAAGGATTTTGGTTTCTTGATGTAGGTGATCTGTGGGTGCAGTAGCTGTGCAGCCTGTAATGATCTTCAGGGCTTTGTTTTGAATAGTCTGTAAAGTCTTATGATGTGTTTCAGCTAGGTTAGAAGCCCAGGCTGGGCTTGCGTATTCCATCACTGATCTTATGTATTGTTTATATACTGTGGTGGTAGTTTCTTTGTTGTGTCCAAATTTTGTGTGAGCAAGTGACCTGAGGGCGTTAAGTCTGGGTGTCAGTTTCTTTTTAATGTTTGTGGTGTGCTGTTTGAATGTCATATGAGTATCATATGTTACTCCTAGGATTTTGGGTGTGTGTGTATGTGTTAGGGGTGTGTTGTTTATGGTGAGTTGAGGGATGTATTCGTGTTCTCCTGTCCAACTTGTGAGCAGGGTTGCGGTGGATTAAGTCTGTTTGTAGTGCACCAGCCATGTAGTGTGTTGAGATAGGGTTGAAGGAGATCTGTTGCTCTTTTTGGGTCATGGTGTGTGCATGTGAGTGTTATGTCATCTGCATAGGAGGCTAAGTTTATTTGGGGCGTATTGGGTGTAGTTATATATTGCATGTACAGATTGAAGAGTGCGGGCGATAGGACGGATCCTTGTGGGACTCCGTTTGGAAAGTTTCTGATTTTAAATGACTGACCGGCAAAAGATACGTGTGCACATCTGCCTGCTAGGAAGTTGGCCAGCCACCTTTTTGTGTTGTTGTGCATGTTTGTGTTGTAGATTTTGTTTGTTAGGTTGTGGCGGGGGATGGCATCGAAGGCTTTACTAATGTCGAGTGTGGCTAATAGTGATCTGTGTGGTGGTCTAGCTGAGTTGATGCCGTCGAAAGCTCTTTGTGTAAGGTCTGTGAGAAGAGTGTTTGTGGAGTGCAGTGGCCTAAAGCCATGTTGTGTTGGAGCTAGGGGTAGGTCAGGTGTAATTAGTTGTAATACTAGGCATTCCATGACTTTGGAGGGGGAGCAAAGGAGTGTGATGGGGCGGTGCGAGGAGGGTAGCGTGGGGTCTTTGTTGGGTTTGGGGAATGTGATGATGATACCATGCTTCCAAATGTCTGGTATTGTGTTGTGTGAATAGCTGTAGTTTAATATGTTAGTGAGTGCTTGTATGCCTTGTGGTCCCAGGTGTCTGAGGTGTATGTTGCTTATGTTGTCTAGGCCACAGGCAGGTGAGTGCTTGAGATTGTTGATGATATGCTTTGTCTGGTGATTGGTGAAGGGTGTATAGTCAGGGTCTGTGGGGAATTGTCTCTTACGTCGGATGACATGTCGGTCGTCTTTGTGAGGTTTTAGGTGGCTGACATGTGAGAAGTGATTGATGAGAGTATTTGCTTGTTGTTTACATGAAGGAGTAGAGTCTGTTGTTGTGATTGCAGCATATGATTGTGTTGTGTTGCTGTTGGAAAGTGTGATGCTGTTTAGTGTTTTGTAGAGTTTTTGGGGTTTGTTTTGTGATCAAGTGTTTGTAGGAAGTTATTCCAATTTAGTTTTTGTTGTTCTTGTATTTTGTTGTTAGTTTGGGTGTTGAGTGCTTGAATTTGTTGTGTGATGTCTTGTGTGTGGGGTGCTGGGGAGTGTTTCAGTATGTCGCGTTGTCTGATGAGGTTTTGAATTTCTGGTGTGAAGTTGGGGTTGTGTCTTTTTCTGTTACCTCTTGGAATGTGTTTCTTGTCAGCATTTTGGATAGTTTTATTGAGTATGTGTACAGCATTGTTGATGTTAGTGATGGGTGTACTGTTTAGAGTTGTGAAGTGTTGTTCTGTCTCATTTGTGAATGCTTCCCAGTTTATAATTAGTGTACAATGGGATCTCCAATCTCGATCATAATTGGTTCCCACAAATACCGATCGAGATTCGAAATATCGAGATGCGAAGTTAACTTCTTATGGGGAAAAATACAATCGGTTCCAGCCACTTGCCGACTAACCTACATCAAATCTGTCAATTTTCACATTTGCCGCCCACAATCACATGCAATATATATAATATGTTAAAATAGATAAAATGAATAATGAAAGTTTTATTTTTACCTTATATTTATTGATAAAGAGGTTTGTGTGGTTGATTGTTGGTTCCGAGGCGAACGCAGTTAGGTTACTGCGTCTCCGCACCCGGCGCACAGTCACTGTCATCAATTCTTGCAATTGCTTCCCTCACCCTGTCACCGGCACTGTCGACTGCTCTGTTGAATCCTTCAAATTGATCCTCTGGCAGTTCAGTGTCCAAGTCATCAAGGTCTACAGGTCCCTCTTCTTCGGTGATAGTTTCGATGACATTGGCGACTTGTTGCTTCATCTTGAAAAACTGTGTGATCGTGGACTGCTTTTGTTCGTTCACCTTCGTGGTGTAGACCGCCATTAGTTGCTTGTTGAGCTCATCAAATGTCTCATTAATGATTGAAGAACTCTCCAGGTTACCCTCAACAATATCCTTGGCCTTCGTTATGAACCCAAGTGCCTCTGATAATTGCTGGACACTGAGGGAGCGAGGCTGTGGCTGGGTGGCTGGCATTTCTGGTTCGTCCTCCATCACGTCTTCTCTTATCAAATTTACCACTGCCTCACTTGCATCCACTTTTTCCCCCACCAACTCTTGCATCACATCAGCCTCTCTCACATCACGAAAGCCAGGTGCAGGGACAGTGTTAATTGAGGCAAGGGTGTCAGCCAGCAAGTCTGCCTGCCGTTGAATCTGTGCAGGATTTGGCGGGTTGGGTTGGTTGTCATTGGGTACCGGTACTAACAGATTTTTCCAGGCATGACTGATGGTTGCATCTGTTATTTTATTCCATGCTTTGACAATGAAATCCACTGCTTGGCGAATGTTGAACCTCTTCCAAAATGCCTTCACCGTGACAATTTCCACTGCTTCATTTTGGGTGTCGGCGGTGTCCTGGGTGGCAGAGGTGTCCTGGGTGGCAGCGGTGTCATGGGTAGGGGTGGTGGGAGATTCGCTTTAACTTTCACTGTCACTGGCAGCATTTTCAATCTCCATCAGCTCCTCATTAGTGTCGGTTTCATGCCGCATTTTGTCATGGAGGTACAGTACTTGTAGTAGAGTAGCTTGATGTTGGCAATTATTTCTTGGTCCAGTGGCTGTAATTTGGAGGTGGTGTTAGGTGGCAGAAATACGACCTGGACATGGGGGTTGCGGCCTACCAGGAATTTAGCATGGCCAGGTGCATTATCTAGGAATAAAATCACCTTGAAGTCCAGGTTAAGATCTGCACATTTCTTCTCAGCGTCAGGAACAAAACATTTGTCAAACCAATGGATAGAGAGTGCTGAGGTCATGTAGGCTGATTTTGTTGTCTCCCAATAAACATCTAATTTTGTCATGTCCATGTGTCTGTAGGGCCTAGGCTTCTTGTATTTGTGTATCACGAGAGGTTTCATTTTGTGGCTGCCTGATGCATTGCAGGTGAAGAGTAAGCTGAAGCGTTCTCTGGCCATTTTTACACCAGGTGCCTGCTTTTCCGCCTTGGAAATGAAGGTAGCTTTGGGAGAAGTTGGATTTGGAATGTACCATCGAGATGCGAAATATCGAGATGAGATTGATCGAGATTGGCGATTCCACTGTATGTGTGTTTGTGGCTAGCTGGGGTGAGTCTGGTTTTGGTGGTGATAATGATCGGGAGGTGGTCAGAGCCTAAGGTTCTGACCACCCTCCAGGATGTTGTGGGGGCGAGTTCTGGGGAGCAAAAGGTGATGTCTTTTTCTAGAAGTTGCATCACTTTATCCTTGTCTTCTGTTGTGTATTTGTTAAGTTTTTTTCCTTTTCTATACTCTCGTTTTGCACTTTGCACTGTCTTTTTTTCTACAACTGGTTTAGGTACGCGATTCCCACCTTCCACTCCCTCTCCAATGTCCCTTTCGGTGGCCTTGCTAGCCATTATGAATGCGATAAAAAAAGGTCCAGGTAGACAACTTCACAATACAAGTTTTCAAGCGTATGGCGGACGTGTGACTGGTACACCAAGTGGCCGCTAGGTGTCAGGACGCTCGAAACAGTGGCGCATCGCCTAGCGCAACTGTTTTCGGTTGTATTCGGTGATCGAGATCGGCGTGTTGTCATCGAGATTCGTGAAAAGTTGGATTTGGAATGTACCATCGAGATGCGAAATATCGAGATGAGATTGATCGAGATTGGCGATTCCACTGTATGTGTGTTTGTGGCTAGCTGGGGTGAGTCTGGTTTTGGTGGTGATAATGATCGGGAGGTGGTCAGAGCCTAAGGTTCTGACCACCCTCCAGGATGTTGTGGGGGCGAGTTCTGGGGAGCAAAAGGTGATGTCTGGAGATGATGGGTTATAGAGGGCTTGGTGAGGAATATGGGTATGTTGATGGATGTCGTTAAGGATGATGAGGTTATCGGTTTGTCACCTAGGGTTAAGGACCTTACCTAGGCTTAAGGATATTGTTTTTTCATTTCCTTCATTATTACATTATTTGTTTGAAATGTAGATGTTACTGTATGTTTCATTAATTTCTTCCCATCATCACATTCTGTTCGTTCTGCATCACCCACTTGTGTCATGTTCATGCATTGTCATTGGGGTGTTTGTTCTACTGTTTTTACTGGTAGTCCACAGAATTCAGTGTTCAGTCACTTATCTACTGGGTGTCACTTATCACCTCCGGCACTTTTTTCATTGTGCGCGGTGCTGTTAGCGATGTTTACGCTTGGCCTTATCCGGTGTAGTACTTCCTACTTACTCCATATCATGAAAGGGGGGGGGGGCATCCTGTCATCCATATCCACCATTCTGATATGTAACATTCATACGATTCGGTTGAGATCTCAAAGAACATGACATGACTGTACGTGATCTCTTTTAATATGCACCTGTCCGTACACTCTTTATATAAACTCTCTTGTTTAAGTCTGTCTTTTCTTTGCCATGATCCTTAACCTTGTTGTTGTTGTTGTTGTTGTTCCCCAAGCTGCCTGGCCGAACAGCCCCAAGGCCCCCGAGTAAGGCCAAGGCCATAAACGAGCGCCCCCACAGATCCTTAACTAATTGCTGTTGTTTGAGTTTTTTCAGCTTGGATGTCCGCCTCCAATTTTGGTACTCTAAGCTCTACATTGGAACGTAGAGGCTACTACTAAATTGGGAGGTTTAACGACCCTCCCAATACCAAATAAGGTAAACCTTGTTTTGGTTGTAGCCTCGGAGTATCCAACGTCACAGTATCCCTCCCGCAGACCGTACCCCTGCCCATCCAATCTTGCCTCTTTTGTAGCTTGATATCGAGATGCCCTTTAATCCGGAACGGGTTAGAAGGTACGCCCTTGACAGCGGTGTGAAGAGCCAGATGGAATGGCCTAGTCGACAACTTTTTCTTTTCTTTCTCGTTTCTCGTTTCTCTTTTCATTTTTTCTATTCAAAAGACCTCAAAAGTATGTACAACGT
The DNA here is from genome assembly GCA_037953745.1 of Lithodes maja. Lineage (NCBI taxonomy): Eukaryota > Metazoa > Arthropoda > Malacostraca > Decapoda > Lithodidae > Lithodes > Lithodes maja. The sequence goes on along the minus strand of JBAKBP010030030.1, from coordinate 20,497 downwards.
ACCTAGTAGAGAGAGTAAGGTGCTACTCTAGATGTTATCGATTTAATTCGCGCTATGGGTATACGATAATTGCCGCTCTAGAGCGAAGCAGATTACATCGTCATAGTATAAGCTCTACGTTGGATACTCCGAGGCTACAACCAAATAGGAGGTTTACCTTATTTGGTATTGGGAGGGTCGTTAACCCTCCAGCCCCGGCTATGTATTATATATATATTCCTCGAAACCCGGGTGTTTTGGCCGAAAAACGTCTAGGCTAGGCTACCGTATATTCGTTAATCAGACTGCTTCCCGCATTCCCGCGCATCCCCAAGCGTAGCTGTGTTATTTACCTGTAGAATGGCATTAAGTAGAGCTCTCTAAGTCAACTGGTTGAGCTGTGATGATGATTTCATTGGAGATAACTTTATGGCCAAAACAGCCACTTTACACCACTTTTCGATACTTAACAACAACATACAGGCACACACGAACAAGCGACGCTCTCCTTCTTGTGGCCGGAGATGCGGAGCGTCGGTCCAGCCGGCTGTTGTTTACATGCGTCGGACCGACGCCTCGCACACGAAGCTCACAGGCTTTCAACCACTGGGCGTTCAAGAGGCCATCCGGGTACCTCTTATATGCTTTTTTATGGGCGTTCAAGAGCCCATCCGTGGTGAGAGGGTTAAACCTCCCAATTTCACATGCAATGATGTAATTCGGACATCTCGGAAAATCGTACATTTCAGAAGTGGCCATCCCCCAATTAGTCCGAGATAACGAGGGTTTACTTACTTCTAATTCTGCATGTCGGAATGGATACACAGGTAGGCTACAGTTGAAGGGTCAGTATGGAAATATATGATATTTAATCTGTTCACTTTTTGATATGTCATTCAACCAGCCTAGAGTTCAAGTATAATGATGACAGAGATTTATCATGTGTTTTACAGCATTGTCTACTCAATTTTTCTTACGACTTTTGTATGTTATGTTCATTTAGCAAGTGTGGACAAATAATATTATCATTATAGATGTTATTAATATTATTGTGTGATTATTTAAGTTTACATGTATTTAGCATGGTACACATGAAATTTACTGAGGACTTGAGGGCACAAAGTACAGGTTTGACAACCCGAAGGGAAGGACGGAAAACCATATATTTAGTAGTGGTTCTGTAGTCAATGACGTGAGAGCCTAATCATATATTAGGGCTCCCCGGGTCCCCTAGGGGCACCCGGAGAATGCTTAACACAACTCGAATACATGAAAAAGAACATACAAGGGGATACCCCTTACATAGTTACTGTACTAGGGAACGTCATCAAATCGGATACCACCGTAGAGAAAAAAAAAAAAAAAAAAAAAAAACATAAGGATTTACGAATTCATAGCGCGCTGATATACAGGCAGGCTTACCATGCACGTGCCTTCATGATTTTCTAGCTTGTTCCGCGGGAAGAATGCAAGCCCAACTGCCCATTGTTGTTCATGGTGTGTGGGGGTGCATGTGGAGTATTTGTTAGTAGTCTTGGCAAATCCAACGTCAAGGCTATTAACCTAATTGCAATGACGACTTGTCTATTTTGACTGCTATGTCGTCATTCCAACCGCGGTTAAAAAGAAAACGTCTAGAGTCTACTCCTTATCTTGCTCTAGGAGACGTTGTACATTAACCAAAACTACCACCGAAGGTGAAAAAAGCATAGAAGAGAAGAAAAAGGGGTTTACCTTAGTTACCGCTTAAGGCCCATCCCGTGTTCCGTCATGTGCAGATCCCTGTCGAACGTGCGCATGAGCGACCCTCTCTTGTCATAATTTTTTCACGCGCTCCATTGAATGAAGTCGCTTTGTTGTGCTCCTTTAATTCACCCTGTTTAGGTTCGTTTCGGCTTATCTGGCCTTCTTTTTTGTTAGACAGATGTTACGTGATCTAGGGCACACGTAAATGGGCTCCTAAGTGTGTACAGGTATAATGGAGACGCGTGTGGAAATAGCTTACCGAAGGTACGGGGGCGCCTGGCGTTCCTCGTATATGTTTTTCATTCTTTCTCTTTTCATATTCTTTTTTCCTGTTAGTCTGGGCATAGTTTAGCTTTTAGCTTCATTTAGCCTAGCTCGTTTTCTCATTCAGGAATTGCTATGCCCCTATGAGTTTTCATTTTTTTCATAGCCTAGGTGTACCGTTGGTAAACAATCTGAGATTTCGTTGGTGGCGGTGCTGTTTGTAGAGTTTGTGTCGGCCGCATTATTAGCGTTATTCCCGAGTCCCCCCTTTTGAGTCCTTCACTGTGTCTCAAGGGCCTGGGCGACAGGTGGTTCGTGATACTCCAGGGGTACCCCACGGAGGCCCCTCTTTCACACCACAGGGTTTTTCGCCCCTGACACATTCTCTGCTCACGGCTAGGCCACCCTTTTTCTCACCAGTTTCATTTACTGATTTTTGTTTTCTCTTCCTGTTTCACCTTCATCCTTTCATAGTCTTTTGCCCAATCCAGGGGTACCTCACGGGGGCCCCTGTTTGTGCGAAACCACCCTCCCTGCCACTTCTCCTCATGGGCTTTGCTCTATCTCTGTGGGTTTGGGTGGTTCCTGGGGGATGTGCCTCCTCTCCCCTGGTGTGTCTTCCTTGCCTCTCCCTTGACCGGTTGAGTCAGGATATTATCAAGGAAGACACTGCTCAGCTTGAAGGCCATCGTCGCTTGGAGTTCATAAGGAGTTGACGTTTTTTATGGGCCTTTTTTGGTTTTCCTAGGTGCTCCTCTCGCTTTTTCGGCGCCGGACCATCTCGGCCGGTCCCGCAAATTTGCGGAGTGCTCGATTCGGTCCTCTGGGACGTTTCGGCTCCCCGCAAATTTGCGGAGATCGCTGGGGGTCCCGCGGAGATGTGGGGGGGTTGTGTCGGTACGGTTATACCTCCATTGGCCCGCAAATTTGCGGTTATAGTTGGCTTTCACTGTTGACCTTTTTTATGTCATATTGTTGCCTGATACTATATTGGTGTATGCACTTTACTGGTGTTATAGGCCCTGCATGTAAGATGTTGAGTGGTGGTTAACACTTTCTCCATCTTTGCAGGTTCTGCTGGTGCTCTTCCGCCTCGGCCGCCCTCCTCACCTACCTCTGTGCTCCCAGTTTAGGGTGAGTACGGATCCCTGTTTGCATGTGTGTTCCTGTTTCCCCATGCTCCTTCCCTGGTTCTTCTTGGACATTCTCTCCACTTACTCCTTCGACGTGCTGATTCTGGTGTGTGTTCTTCTCGTGCTGGTCGGCTGCTTTGCTTTCGCCTTGGTTGTCGCTCCCCGTGCTTGGTGAGCCACAAGTCCTGCTTGCGCCACTCGCTCTTTGTGTCCTCTACGGCCTACCTCCCTGCTCTGTGTGGCCCGTGTCTGGCCCTGGTGGTTGTGCTGCTCCATGGCCCTGGTTCCTCGGCGGCAGCTGTGGCCTCTGCTTCCCTTCCGTCGGTGTGGCCGATGGTCTCCCGCCACATTGGGACTGTGGGCCGCCGTTCCCCGGCCTTTGTTGCCGCCCGGATCCGCGTCCCCCTGGGTATCCCTGACCCGACTGAAGGCCGTTCCCCTGGCCCTCTCCCTGCTCGGGCCCTCTCCCCTGGGTCCCGCGGCTGGTCGTCCCATCGTCGGGGGGTTCTCCGTCAACGCTCTCGCTCGCCTCGTCATCCGTCCTCTACTGCCCTTCGTCGTCCTCCTGATCGCCTTGACGTCGCCCGTCGCCCTCGTCTTGGTTCTCGCCCTGAGGCCGGGGTTAGCGGCTCTGCCCCTGTGCGCCCTCCCCTGGCCTCTACGGATAGGGGCTCTACTCCCTTCCGCCCGCTTTCCCAGCCCAGCCGACTTCCTCTTACGTTGTCCTCTCCGCGCGCAGTTGTTCGTGCTGTCGCTGGCCCTCTGCTCCCTCCTACACTGTCCAAGAGGGTCCGCCTGGATGTCGTTGCTTCTCCTACTTCACCTGCTTCAGTGCCTCTTCTTCCTTCCCGGTCTCGTCCCACGGTGGAGGTCCCTCCCTCCTCCGCCTCGGTGTCAGGCCGCCCTGTTCTCTCAGCCCCGGGGATCCTTGCTCTGTTTCCCCCCGCGGCTCCTTCTGGCCTCCTTTCACCCGGCCAGCCTTCCCACTCCCGTCGTCCTGCTCCTCCTCCTTCTTCTCTTCCTGACCTTCACTTACCGTCTCGCCAGGGGGGTACCCCTCCTCTTGCCTCGGTGGGGTTTTGCGAGGTTTCGGGGTCCCCCTTGCTCGGGAGCTGACGTGTCGCTGGAAGAGGGGGATGGTGCTGTTTCCCCCTCGGCCGTTCGTGATCGGGGACGAGTCCCTCTACGGCGACACAACCGTCGTCGCTCACCTTCCTTGGGCCGCGACGCTGCTGGTTCGTGTCGTGGGTCTCGCTCCCGCTCACGCTTGCCCCTGTGGGCCGACCGTTCTGGGGGGGGGGGGGGGTCGCCTCTCTCGGATCGATTGTCGGCTATGCAGGGCTGGGTTGTGTCACGCTTCGACGGGTGCTTGGAGTCGATGGAAGACTCCCTCTTCTCGCGCTTCTTGGCGGTGACTCACCCTCAGCGCCTCACCCTCCCTACCCCTGCTACGGTCCCCCTCCCTTCTGCAGGCCTACACTCTGGTCAGACTTCAGCCGCCCTGACATCCTTCCGGCTGTTCAGTCCCTGGCTGTGTTGACGGGTCTGTCCTCCTATGGGACAGGTTTGTGCGACGCCGGTACGCCTGGCTTTGCCGTCATGCTCGGTCACCCTCTCCCATTGGAGGCCTGGTTTGCTGAGGCCTTCGACTTCACACCGTTCCGTCGACGGCTCTCCTTCAGTCCCTCCCCCGGAGTCATCACTGCTTTTGCCTCCTCTTGTGTCTGTCGGCGGGTTGGCCGGCGCATTCTGGTCCTGGATGAGCGCGCCCGTTCTTGAACTTTGTTCTATTGCTACCCCGTTCTTCTCTCACCCGGATCAGCCCTCTGTCGCCACAGTTTTTCCCTTGCGACAGAGGGTGACGGACTTATTGTCTTGTCTTTAGGTTCCCTCCGGACGTCTGTTCCCCGCCTGCGGCTTTTCGAGGCGTCTGCGCCAGGCGCTCTTCACGAGGGTTTGGACCGCGTTCTGCGGGTCTGCCTTCGGCTCGCGGTGTCTTTGGTTCCCGGGCTGAAGGCGGTTTTGTGCGCGGCAACTCGGCGACGCCTGACGGTGCGGTCCTCGTTCTGCTGGCCGGCCCCCTTGGATATTCGTCAGGGTTTGTTGTACTCTGCGCTATATACGTCGGGGTTTTTTCAGCTGGTTGCTTGGGTATGCTCGCTTCTCTGTCGGCGGCCCCTGCTTCCGACACGCGCCGACGCGCTGTGTCGTTGCGGACCCTGCTTACGTCACGCACCGACGCGCTGTGTCGCACGCGGGGTCTTCTCAGTCCCGTCCTTCTGCCGGTCCTCTTCGGGGTGCTGCTGCAAGTGCTGCCGCCTTGCACGGGCGCAGGACTGGGACGTTGCAGGCCAGTGCGTCGGTTCCGCCTCGCCCTTCTGTTCTTGCCCCTTTCCTCCCCGCCGTGTCGGGGCTGGCCGGCCTTCCACTTCCGGCCGCCCTTCGACGGGGTCAGCCCCGAGCCGGCCTGGGGTTGGGGTGGCCCGCCCTTTTCGACGAGGTTGGGGGGGGGGGTAGAGGTCAACGTGGCGCTCGTGCCCGCACAGCCCGTAACGGGGGTACCTCCACGTCAACACAATGTGTAGTTCTCTGGGTTGGCCTCCTTGTTCTCCTTCTCGCCTGGCCGACCGGGTCGCTCCCCTCCTCTCGGGTGCTCCCTCGGGTTGTTTTCGCCCTTGCGCCCCTCGGTTGCCGCGAGGGACGTTGGGGGCGGCGGGTTGCGCGGAGGGGTCTCACCTGGAGGTGGACGTCTCGACCCCCTTTCCGCTCTTGTCACCGACGCCGGCCCATCTCTTCAGAGGTGGCCCACGTGCTCACTTCCATGCCCGAGCTGGGTAGCGTCGAGGGAGTTGACCGCCGGTCGCCCGGTTTTCCTCTCCCGTGTCTTTCTGGTCCCGTCGACGACCTGCGACGCGATGCGCCCGATGGTGGTTCTGTCGGCCCTCAACGGGCGCGTCGTGCACACACGGTTTCGGATGCTGCCGGTACCCCTGGTACGCCTGGCCCTGTGCCCTCTGTCGTGGGTAGTGTCGCTGGCCCTCCAGGATGCGTCTTGGCTCATTCCTCTCCATCCTCGCTTCCAGCGATTCTTGGCCGTTCGGCCTTCCGATCGTGTGTTCCTGTTCGCCGGCCTTCCCTTCGGTCTCCACATCGCGCCGCGGGTCTTCTCCGCACATGTATTTACCTAATTGCCTAATTGTATTTATTTTACCTAATTGTAGTTTACAGGAGTTGAGCTAAGCTCGTGTTGTCCCGTCTCTCAGTCTACTTTTTATCCAATTTTTTCTTGAAAATATGGATGTTCCTTGCCCCTACCACCTCCTCCTCCAGCCCATTCCATTTGTCAATACATCTATAGGGGAAGCTAAACTTCCTGATATCGTTCTTGCAGGTAGGTCTTTTTACTTTGTAGCTGTGGCCTCTAGTTATTCCTGTATCCATAATTAATATATCCTCCCTATCCAGCCTCTCCAGCCCCCGGGCACATTTGTACATCATTATCATGTCTCCCCTCTCTCTCCTCTCTTTTAGACTCGGTAGATTTAATTTGTCTAGCCTCCCTTCATATGGCAGTTCTCTGAGACTTGGAACCAATCTAGTGACTGCTCTCTGGATTCTTTCTAACTTGTGAATATGCTTCTTTAGATGCGGGGACCACACCACTGCTGCATACTCCAATCTTGGTCTAATCATACTCTTCATAATTTTCACTACCATGGTCTCATCCAAGTAGTTCAGAGCAACTTTCATATTCCCGGCCATTGCATACATTCCGCTAAAGAGCTTGTTAATATGTTTCTCTGGCGACAAATTATCTTGTATAATCAACCCTAAATCTTTTTCTTTTTCGGCCTTGCTAATTATATTATCTCCCATCCTGTACTCCCAATTTGGTCTATTCACACTTCTTCCCATATTTAACACATGGCATTTACTTATATTAAATTTCATTTTCCACTTGGTGCTCCATTCGTATATTTTATCTAAATCCCCTTGCAGCTCCTCACAACTACTTTTATTTGTTATTTGTCTCATAATTTTTACGTCATCTGCAAACATTGACATGTAAGAGTTTATGCCTATCGGCAGGTCATTCACGTACATAAGGAACATGAGAGGTGCCAACACAGATCCCTGCGGCACACCACTCTCAACTTTCCGCCACGATGAGTAAGTTCCTCTAATGTTGGTCCTCATTTCCCTATCTGTTAAATAACTCTCCATCCATTTCAGCAAACTCCCCCTGACACATCCTAGCGTCTCAAGCTTAGATAACAATCTCTTATGTGGTACCTTATCGAATGCTTTGGAAAGGTCTAAGTAGACGCAGTCCACCCATCCGCCTTTTTCTTGGAGTACATCTATCACCCTACTGTAATAACATAGCAAACTGGTAACACAAGATGTCCCTTCTCTGAATCCAAATTGCTTTGGGGTTATTATCTTCTTTCTCTCCAACATTTTCATCCATCTCTTCCTAATTAGCTTTTCACAAATCTTGCATACAATACTAGTAAGTGAAACTGGTCTATAGTTTAGAGGGTCCTCAGGGTTTCCATTCTTGTATATCGGAATGATATTAGCTCTTTTCCATTCAACAGGAACCTGTCCTTTATCTAAGGAAGCTTGAATTATGTCCCTCACTGGCTCTACTAATTGTTCTGCACACTCCTGCTCTGGGTCCTCTCCTCAGGAGCGGGCTCCAGATCCTGTTTTCCTTGGCCGATTGGTTGGTAGTTTCCGAAGCCCTAGGACTATGCATTGGCGACGCCCTCACAGTCGTTCGCAACATCGCACGGTTAGGGTTCCCCTTTGATGTTCTCAGGTCACGCTTGACCCCGTCGCGTGTCGTGTCATGGGTCGGTCTCGCATGGGTTTTGTCCGGCGCTACGGTGACCCGGGGTCTGCCGGCCGCGGTGCACCTTCGGTGGAAGGTCTTCGCCGTGTTGCACTCAGTCTCCCTCCCGGGGTGGCTCTGGGACTCGTTCGTGGGTTCGCTGCTTTGGGCCGCTCTGCCCCTTCCCTTAGGGAGCCTCTGGCTACTCCGCCTCCTCCTCATGGGCCCCGCGGTGTTTCCGTTGCCCCTATGGATCGGCTCCTGCCGCTCCTGCGTACCGTTCGCAGACGCTTCGGTCGCTGGGTTGCTCAGGGCTCGCTCTCTGCGGCTGTGCCCTGGTCCGCCCCCCCCCCCGCCAACGGTCTGGGTAGCCACAGATACGTCGGCGGGGTTGGGTGAGGTTCCCGATCGAACCTGGGACGTCCACTTCCCGGCAGATGGGTGGGTCTCCCTCCACTTACCCGTCTATGCCCTCGGACTGTTGGTTCCTCTGTTCTTCCTGCGGGACCACGCGCGGCCCTTCGGGGTAAGTCGGTGGCCTTCGGGTTAGACACTCAGACAAGCTGTCCCCTGTTTCCTTCTGCGGGGGTCCTCCAGGTCGTTGACTCTATTGGGGGTCTCGGTGGAGTTGTTCTTCCTCGCGGACCGACACCCCTTCTCCTTGCATGCCTCCTCCCTGCCCGGGCCTGCCACCCTGTGGGCGGCCGCCCTGTCGAGAGGGCAGGGCGTTGTTGTAGAATGGGCGATGAAACGGACTGTGTTCGCCGAACTCGCGGCTTCCTGAAGTGTTCCGGAGGTCGCTTTGTTCGCATCGGGGGTGCCGCGCCAGTTGCTTTTGGACCTCTCCCTCCGGCCTCGCACTCCGGGGGGGGGGTCCGGACGCTTTCATGGTAGCCTGGTACAGGTGGCGGTCGATCTCCATCTTTCCGCCACCAGACGCGCTGTTGATGTGCCCAGTCCTCGCGAGGCTGCGGCTGTACCACGGCTGCGTCTGGCTCCTCGCGCCTCTGTGGCCGGCACGGGCTTGGTCCGCCCGGTTGCCGCGGTGGTGCCCGAGTCCGGTCCCTCTACCTGTCTCCGGCTTCCACTTGGGCTAGGTTGGGGACCTGCGGACCTCGTTGGCCTTCGCATCGTGCTTGTTCATGAGGCACGGTGGCTCCCGGTCCCCGGCCGGGCCCTGACTGACTTCCTGCAGCGTTCCTGGCCGTCTTCTCCTTGGGGGACTTACGGGTCCCGCTGGAGGTCTTTTACTAGGTGGCTACAGGCCACTCGCCTGCCAGTTGGCTCTCCTTCCCTCGTCCTACGCTCCTTGTTTCACCTCTTCCGTACACGTCACTTTCAAGTCGACGCTATACGTACCCACTTGTCTGCCGTCCGGGGGTTCTTTGGGTCCGTCGCTGGGCTGGTCGTTCCGCCACAGGAGCTGGATTCCTTCCTGACGGCTGCCTTCCGGGATCGACCTCCTCCGCGCCAGGTCCCTCCGCAGTGGGATCTGGGGCGGGCTCTGGTCCTTCTGGGTTCACCCCCGTATACAAGGGCCGCTCCGCCGGTTCCGTTGCTCGGGCGTCCGCTCTTCCTTGTCGCTTTGGCCACTGGGGTTCGGGTGTCTGCACTAGCGGCATTGTCACGGCCCCGGGACTGCGTGCGATTCTCCCCGTCCTTGCATGGCGTCTCGTTCGCCTCCTCCCCTCCTTTTGTTACCACGCTTGGGAGGGCGGCCCCCGCTTTCCGGCCTTTCGCCGTCCAGGCTTTCCGGCGTGGGCATCCTCGCCATGTGTTGTGCCCGGTGTCAGCCTTGCACTCCTCTGTTGCGTCTGTGGCGCCGCCTTCGGGTACTGCTGTGTGGGTGTCTCCTCGGACAGGTGGGAGGCTCTCGCAGGTGTAGATGGGCCGCCGCGTTTGTCAGACCGTTCGTGCCCGTCACCCTGTTTGTAGGGGTTCTGCGCACGATGTCAGATCCTTTGCTGCCTCCTTCCGGTTCCTGCCACGTCGATCCTTACCTGCCGTCGCCTCAGCGGTTTTGTGGGTCTTCTATCAATTCCTTCATCTTCTCCTACCTCTCCGTGTCCAGTGTTCGACCCCCTCGGCCGGTGATTGCTCTCGGGGGTCGTGTTTCCTGGTGCTCTGGCGAAGATCCCTGGTCTTCCCCCCTTGTCCCTCGTTCTTTTCCTTTGTTTTATATGACAAAGGGGGGGGGGGGGGGGTGTACGGGTTTGCAACACTGGATTGCAAGTTTGGGATTATGTATTGTTCCAGTACATAAGTGTTTTTGCCACATTGAAAATTGTGTTTTGTTCTTGTGTTCAGTGTTTTTGTTGGTTTTTGAAGAAAAGGGATTTTGGGTACAGTACCTTTTTGGTTTCAGACAAGTCTATGTTTTTGCATTACTATGAATGACGGGCATGTGTTAAAACTGTTCTTTTTAGCTACTCCTCAGTTTTTCACTCTTTTATTAGACTCTCTTGTTTAAATTGTGTCTTTGTCATTCATAATTTTGTTTTATGCATTTTTTTTTTTTTGGTAGGTTGGGCTTGGATGTCCTCCTCCTATTTGTTATGCAGCCTTGACGTTGGATTTGCCAAGACTACTAACAAATTGGGAGGTTTGACGTACCTCCCAACCTACCAAATAGGAAAACCTACTACAGTAAAAGTCCGTTAATCCGACGACCGATGATTCGAATCTCCCAATAGTCCGAATTTTTCAATTTGAGGCCAAATCCGAATTCACCCGATGGTCCGAATTTCAAGAAGTCCCAAAGTCCCCTTTTTGAGGCATTAGGCCACTCAAATGACACATAATGGAGCACACACATATCATATGTTCATGAATTCACTTTAAAAGTTTACCATTGTCATTGTAGCCTATTACCTACTTCAAAACATTCAGATTAATGGTCAAAGGAAGCTACTGATATAAACGTAAACACCTTCTTCTTCTTCTTCTTCTTCCACATCGTCTGCTAGAGAGTTTGTTTTGCTCTTGAACGCATCCTTGGGACGCTCCGATGCGCTACTGGCTTGCACCGCATTGTCTGCAAGCGCATTCAGTCTTGAGCTTGAAAACGCACCTTTGGATGTATTAGCCTTGAGCTTGAAAACGCACCTTTGGACGTTCCGATACGCTACTATTTATAGTTCAGTGATCGGAGCGTCCCAAGGGTGCTTTCAAGACAACAAGACAAGGGTGCTTTCAATACAATATAATATAACAGAGCACATCACAAAAGGAAAATCACAAAAGGAAAATTACAAGAACTTCTCAGGGAAGTGCCGTTGTTAAGGCATTACTTCCCGAACCACATCTGATCTTAAAGAGCAAGACAAACTCGCTAGTAGACGGAAGAAGAAGAAGACGTTTATATCAGCAGATTCCTTTGACCATTAATCTGAATGTTTTGAAGTAGGTAATAGGCTACAATGACAATGGTAAACTTTTGAAGTGATTTCATGAACATATGATATGTGTGTGTGCACCATTGTGTCATTTGGGTGGCCTAATGTCTCGATGTTTTCGTCATACACAGGTTCATAGGGGTAAAGTCCGATAATCCGAAAAATCCACTAATCCGAACGAGGGCCGGTCCGCTGCCCTTCGGATTAACGGAAGTTTACTGTATTTGGTAGTAGTCTTGGAAAATCCAACGTACATAATACCCTCCCTCACGCCGGACCCCTGCCCATCCGCGTTCTTCTGCTGACGTGAGATGTGATGACAAGAGAGAGTCGCTCATGCCCACGTTCGACAGGGATCTGCAAATGACGGAACACGGGATGGGCCTTAAGCGGTAACTAAGGTAAACCCCTTTTTCTTCTCTTCTATGCTTTTTTCACCTTCGGTGGTAGTTTTGGTTAATGTACAACGTCTCCTAGAGCAAGATAAGGAGTAGACTCTAGACGTTTTCTTTTTAACCGCGGTTGGAATGACGACATAGCAGTCAAAATAGACAAGTCGTCATTGCAATTAGGTTAATAGCCTTGACGTTGGATTTTCCAAGACTACTACCAAATAGTAGGTTTTCCTATTTGGTAGGTTGGGAGGTACGTCAAACCTCCCAATCATCGTACTGTTGGAATGGCTGTAGTTGTGAATGTAGTCTGTAACCATTGTAATCAGCTTGATCATGATGATCAGGTGCTAGCATTCACATAAACCCTCCAGCACCGGGCCCCTAAGCTCCCGCATTGGGAGGTTTGACGTACTGTTCCTCCCAACATACCAATCTCATCAATCACTTCTCACATGTCAGCCACCTAAAACCTCACAAAGACGACCGACGTGTCATCCGACGTAAGAGACAATTCCCCACAGACCCTGACTATACACCCTTCACCAATCACCAGACAAAGCATATCATCAACAATCTCAAGCACTCACCCGCCTGTGGCCTAGACAACATAAGCAACATACACCTCAGACACCTGGGACCACAAGGCATACAAACACTCACTAACATATCAAACTACAGCTATTCACACAACACAATACCAGACATTTGGAAGCATGGTATCATCATCACATTCCCCAAACCCAACAAAGACCCCACGCTACCCTCCTCGCACCGCCCCATCACACTCCTTTGCTCCCCCTCCAAAGTCATGGAACGCCTAGTATTACAACTAATTACACCCGACCTACCCCTAGCTCCAACACAACATGGCTTTAGGCCACTGCACTCCACAAACACTCTTCTCACAGACCTTACACAAAGAGCTTTTGACGGCATCAACTCAGCTAGACCACCACACAGATCACTATTAGCCACACTTGACATTAGTAAAGCCTTCGATGCCATCCCCCGCCACAACCTAACAAACAAAATCTACAACACAAACATGCACAACAACACAAAAAGGTGGCTGGCCAACTTCCTAGCAGGCAGATGTGCACACGTATCTTTTGCCGGTCAGTCATCTAAAATCAGAAACTTTCCAAACGGAGTCCCACAAGGATCCGTCCTATCGCCCGCACTCTTCAATCTGTACATGCACGATATAACTACACCCAATACTCCCCAAATAAACTTAGCCTCCTATGCAGATGACATATAACACTCACATGCACACACCATGACCCAAGAAGAGCAACAGATCTCCTTCACCCTATCTCAACACACTACATGGCTGGTGCACTACAAACAGACTTAATCTAGCCCCAGCCAAATCCACCGCAACCCTGCTCACAAGCTGGACAGGTGAACACGGAATACATCCCTCAACTCACCATAAACAACACACCCCTAACACATACACACACACCCAAAATCCTATTATGATACTCATATGACATTCAAACAGCACACCACAAACATTAAAAAGAAACTGACACCCAGACTTAACGCCCTCAGGTCACTTGCTCACACAAAATTTGGACACAACAAAGAAACTACCACCACAGTATATAAACAATACATAAGATCAGTAATGGAATACGCAAGCCCAGCCTGGCTTCTAACCTAGCTGAAACACATCATAAGACCTTACAGACTATTCAAAACAAAGCCCTGAAGATCATTACAGGCTGCACAGCTACTGCACCCACAGATCATCTACATCAAGAAACCAAAAATCCTCAAAGTCAAAGACCATCTGGACATGAGAGGCACTCAATTTCCTGGCAGCAGCCTCCACAAACCAAGACCACCCACTAAACTACATGGCAACACACCCACAGACACCAAGAAATATCAAAACAACACCCAGCACACGGTATCACACACAATTATTGTCTCTCTCCTCCCCTGCCCACCCCGAACCAACTTCCAGAAGCACATCCATACTCATATCTCTCGCCAATCCATCCACTCACTCACAGACAACACGCAGCTGCATGCACGACCTCCCGAAATCCATCCTTCCGAATCCTCCCTCCCTCGCGAAGGACAGAGTCCACCTGGCCAGGCTGAGATGCGGACACCATCCAGCTCTCCTGAGCTATCAGAAGAGACTGGATGACTCCGTTGTCGACGCCTGCCCGGGATGTAACGCAGCACCCCATACCATTAAACACATCATAGAAGACTGCTACTACACCTTTGCATGCCAACAAACACAACCTACACTCAATGAGAGCTCTGTGGGAAAGCCCGATCGTGGCCATGGCCTTCCTCAGGGACTCGGGGCTGTTCGGCCAGGCAGCTTAGGGAACAACAACACACAACAACCTACCAATAGAAAACCCTACTATTTAGTAGTAGCCTCTACGTCTCCAACGTAGAGCTACAGTATACTTATCGTATAATTCCGTTTCGCTCTTGGAAGCAGGCAATTATCGTAATCACTAGCGCGATTAAATCAATAACATCTAGAGTAGCACCTTACTCTCTCTACTAGGTACGTTGTACACACTTTGAGGCTACTATTTTAAAGGAAATGAAAATATTGATGAGAAAGAAAAAGAGAAAATTGCAGAACATTGTCCATCCTATCTGGCTCCTTAACCCTTCCAGGGCCGGGTAGTCATTATTAAAATGACACCACAAAAGCAAGGGCAGGAGCCCGGGGTCATTTTAAAAATCTCTGTGCTTGAAAGCGTGCTTTAAAATTGGCGCGGTCAAATTTTAGTCTGCAGGGGCGACCGCAGCGCCACCAAGCCTCAACTACTACCGTCATCAGTTCGTACGTGGCCGCCATAGCGAGTAATACTAAAAAATGAATTCCGAGGGCGATTCGGTGCAACCTCCCGCGCCCCACTGCTATCCCGCTCGCAACTTCGACGCCTGTTGCAACCGACAAGAAAGCTCAACGAAAGAAAGTGAAGCATTTGTTGAGTGATAGTGCAATACAGCGAGAAACATTTTTATGTTGAAGAGAGCAGTGGCGAAAGCTTGGTGGACAAAGAACAATTTATAAGTGCAAGTGAAGATTGACGATTTCGTTGGCTTTGGAGACGACGATGTGGATTATTTGAGGGGGGGGGACAGTAGTGATGATCCTGATGTGGAAGTGTTTCAGGAAGGTGCTATTGAACTTCCAAGTGTGCTAGAACCTAGGCCTACCCCTCGCCATCTTTGCTATGTCAGCCTAGGCCTAGCCCTAGCCCAGGACCTTCCCCTTTGCCTGCCCGTACGCCCTTGAAAGTGGGCAAATTATTTTATAAACATCTCTGGTGAAAGTGCAGCTAAAAAAGCACGCAGGGCAGCCGCAGAAAAGGCTAGGGGAGCTGAAGACAGTGATAGTGACGCCGACCCTGGTCTAGCAACCACCCGCATTCCTTTGTCCCCAAACGCCTTGATCCAGGACGCCGCGTGGGTCACCCACAGCCCTCGGCTTCATCTCTCCTTCAGGATGAGCAAAGGGCCTCTTCAAGTGGTATTACTAGTGTGCCACAGCCTCTCAATACACTGCAGAGATTAATTTTGATGCGGAGAAGCCCTCGGGCTCGCCGCAAAAGGAGCCCAAACTCCCGAGGCCGAGGCTCCCATTGTTCAACCTCCCGCAGCCTCCCACGCCGCGGACGGCGGTCACTCTTCACCCGAATTGTCTCCTGAAGAGGATGCTGACGACCCCCAACATTGCCCCAGATGACCTGACGTCACCTGAGGAGGAAGAGGGAGAGGAAGAGGAAGTCCCGACAAGACGAGTTTACAGGGCCGAGGTCGTGGACGTGGTCAGAGTCTGCCGACGCCGCTGCCCCTGGGCGTCGGCGTGCAGGGCGTCTGCGTGGCCAAGGGCGTGTGCCAGGGCGTCCAGGGCATGTGCCTGCTGCACCTGCACGAGCATCAGCATTCGACCTGTTTGTGTGGACAGATGGGGCTGATTTTGAGCCAGATTGTCCTGCCTTTGACGAGGTACAGATGGGTTCCGGGGTGTCACCAACATTTTCCCTGTGGCCCAGATGCTACCCCAGTGAACTTTTCTGTGGCTTCTATGACAATGAAGTCATGGAATACCTCGTCGAGGGAGACCAACAACCATGATGAGATCTGTGCCAACTTTCTTGGGAGGAAGACCAGTGCCAGATGGTGGCATGGAGAGCTGTCACTTTGGCAGAACTATATGTGTTCTTGGCACTCACAATGCTGATGACACATATCAGGAAGCACGGTCTGGCAGACTACTGGATCACTGGCGACATCATAACGACTCCAGCATTTGGCAAGTACATGTCCAGGGACAGGTACTTCGACATCCTCTCCTATCTGCACCTGACAAAAAACATGGCAGTCCACCTTCCCGACTCATTATGGAAGATCAGGAAGCTGTATGACTTGATACATCATCGGTTCACCACCTACCTGATTCCTTTCCAGAAGATGTGCCTCGACGAGTCTCTGGTCCTGTTCTGTGGTAGGCTGCACTTCCGACAGTATATCCCATCCAAGAGACACTGCTTCGGCATCAAGCTCTTCGTCCTCTGCGACTGTTTGCACGGGTATGTGCTGGATTTTTGTGGCTGTACAGCGCGGCAAGGGTGGAGAAATTGTGACTGACCCCCTCATTGGTTTTGGTGGCGCTGTAGTGAAGAAGATGATGGAGAGGCACTTCAATCGAAACCACATCCTCTACACAGATAATTACTACATGTCGCCTCTCCTGACCAAGTACCTCCATGACCGCAAGACCGGAACTGTCGGCACAGTCAAGGCCAAGAGGAAGGGCATGCCAGGCTACCCAACCAAGACGAAGAAGACGGACATCTTCTACAAGAAGAGTGGCCCCATCTCTCTCCATCCACTGGCATGACCAGCGGAAGGTCAACCTCCTCAGCACATGCCACAAGGCCGAGATGGTCGCCACAGGGAAGGTGGACCAAAGAACCAAGAACCCCGTCCAGAAACCAGCTGCTGTCCTGGATTACAACCTCAACATGCGCCTCGTTGACAAGTCCAACATGCATATGGGCTTCATCGACTGCCTGCGAACATCTTGCAGGTGGGAGGTTGTGGAGGGGGAGGGAGGAGAATAGAATTAGCAGGGGAGGTGGAACTGGGTCAGGGAAGGGATGAGGAGGTGAACCTGGTAGGAGGCAGAGAAGGAAGAGAAACAAGGAGGTGGGATTTCAAATCATTGACCCCTTTACATAAGGACTGGAAACGAGCACTCTCGTTGTTTGAAACTTGGGTCCATTGCTTAAAAGCAGTATCATGAAAGCAGTGGTCTCTCCGACTTTCTTAAACACAAAATATGTACACAAACACAACTTTACATATAAAATGCATGTAATTTCACACGCAATCGTCCATATCCCCGCCATATTGGCGACTATGTCTCGCCAGAAAACGAACAGCCCAGGACGATGCCAGACGCTAGTCACCCACGAGACACGTTAGAAGGCAACACATTTTTGTTTCTGTTGTTTTGTTATCTCTCAGCTTATTATAAGTAATTTCTTATAAATACTTACCAGTCACAAAAAGGATCTGTGTTACAACTTATTTAGCTGATCAATATTAGAATTGAGCTGATGTCAACGGGTTGCTTTGATATGTACTGATAACCATTTTCAACTATTCTTGTTTTTTTGCTTTACAGGAACAATGCCGAAAAGATGTGCTGCATTCAATTGTCGTGGAAACTACAGGGGAGAGCCATACAGTCCTATGGTTGTTTTCCCGAAGTGAAGAACAAGAACGACATGCATGGATTAGTGCTATGCCAAATAGCCCAGAAAGTTTGAGAGACAGGTCGAAACTATGGATTTGTGCATCACACTTCGACTGCGATTGGGTCAAGTTCGGGGAGGAAACGACCAGCTGGGCCTCCTACAGTTTTTAAAGGTGTACCCAGTCTTGCCTCAAACAACTTACTTCAGCTCCTAGGGTTAACTAAAACAGTGACAAGTGAAGCAAGACTTAAAAAACAAACTGAATTTGAAAATGAACAAGACAAAATGCATAGTTATGACAAATTTGCAGGAGAGATTGGAAAACACTTCCCTGAGTTTTTATATAATGCAAAATGGTAGAGAACTGACAATGTTTTAAGACAGATGGTAATGGTAGAGCAGTTGATAAGTTTCTTCATTTTAAAGAGGTACAGTCTCCTTTTGGTTTTCTGCAGCTGGTAGTAGCAGAGAAAAGTGGCTTGGAGATACCAAAAAGTAAACTGAATCTTCAAAAAAATAGCTTGGTAAGTAAGTGGTCTCAAATTGAAGAAAATAGTGAAAATTATGAACACTCATGAAGCGCCTATACTGACCGCTAAAAAGAATAATTTCAGAACTTGACTCTATCACAGAATTTCATGAAATTGAAGGTTTTCAGTTCATTCAAGCACAGTTACAACTCCTTCTTCTATCTATCTATCTATTGCCTGACGCCGTGATCCCCGAAGGGGTGGGCACGAAACCGCCCGCCCCATGCACCTCTGTCCCCAGTCAGTCGACGCCCCTCCCCCCAACCAGCACCGCCTTTGTTCATGTAGTTCCTCACTCCATCCTTCCACCTCATATTCGGTCTACCTCTCCCCCTCTGTCCTCCACCTCGCTCTCGTACACCCTCTTAGTCATTCTCTCGCTTTCCATACGTTCCATATGGCCGAACCATCTCAAGTTGTTCCTTTTCACACTTTCCAGCACATCTACCTCCACACCACACCCTCTTCTTACTTCCTCATTAGTCTGTCTATCCCTCCATGTAACTCCGCACGCACTCCTTAAGTAATTCATTTCCACTGCTCTCACTCTTGGTCTGAGTCTCTCAACCAACGTCCATGCTTCCGCTTCCGTAAGTCAGTGTCGGGATTACCACACTGTCATGCAAGGACTTCTTCACTTCCATACTGACCACCCTATTTCTTGTTACTGCTTTTAGCGTTCCTACAACCCTCTTCCCCTGTTGTACCCTCTCCGCACCTCTTCATCCATAGTCCCATCTTTACTCAAACACACTGCCCAGATACTTAAAAGAGTTGACGATCTCCATAGCCTGACCGTTCAGCTTCACCTCACACTCTGTGACTTCACCCCTTTCGAAGACCATAACCTTGCTCTTCCCCGTATTTATCTTCAAATTCCGTTTTTCGCACACTGTTTCCAACTCATTTACCAGACCCTGCAACTCCCATTCATTATCACTCATCAGAACTGTATCATCCGCAAACAGCAGTATAGGTAGCTTCCACTCAATTCCCTCCCTTTTCAGCG
Source organism: Lithodes maja (assembly GCA_037953745.1). Classification (NCBI taxonomy): domain Eukaryota; kingdom Metazoa; phylum Arthropoda; class Malacostraca; order Decapoda; family Lithodidae; genus Lithodes; species Lithodes maja. Next base: position 1,453 of record JBAKBP010030030.1, on the reverse strand, counting down.
ATACACCAACATCCACTGCTCTTGATAGTATTTCTTTTCATAACTCCATCCATATATACCAGTAAACAACCACGGGGAAATTCCCGGCGCGACCGAACCCACTCCAAGGGACCCGTGGGCAACACACCCACAGACACCAAGAAATATCAAAACAACACCCAGCACACGGTATCACACACAATAATTGTCCTCTCTCCCTCCCTGCCCACCCCGAACCAACTTCCAGAAAGCACATCCATACTCATATCTCTCGCCAATCCATCCACTAACTCACAGACAACACGCAGCTGCATGCACGACCTCCCAGAAATCCATCCTTCCGAATCCTCCTCCCTCGCGAGGACAGAGTCACCTGGCCAGGCTGAGATGCGGACACCATCCAGCTCTCCTGAGCTATCAGAAGAGACTGGATGACTCCATTGGTCGACGCCTGCCCGGGATGTAACACAGCACCCCATACCATTAAAACACATCATAGACGACTGCATTTCACACAACCACTTACGCCAACAACACAACCTACACTCAATGAGAGCTCTGTGGGAAAGCCCGATCGTGGCCATGCCCTTCCTCAGGGACTCGGGGCTGTTCGGCCAGGCAGCTTAGGGAAACAACAAACAAACAACAACAACAACAACCACGGGGACATCACACACCCCTGTTTTCAGAACCAACATTCAGGTCAAAGAACTCGCTCTGCTCACTCTCCACACGTACTGCCGCCTTTGCACCCCTCATACATGCTCTTCACTTGCTTTCAGCACTTGCCCTCTACTCCGTATATTCTAAGTACTTTCCACAAACCTTCTCTATCCACTCTGTCATAGGCCTTCTCCAAGTCCATAAAGGCAACATACACCTTTTGTTTCTTCTCCAGATACTTCTCCACAACACAATTCAGGGTAAAAATCTGATCTACACATCCTCTTCCCTTCCTAAAACCTCCCTGCTCGTCGCCTATCCATTTCTCCGTTCTCACTCTCACTCTCTCAATCACTACCCTACTGTATACCTTCCCTACTACGCTTAGAAGACATATTCCTCGGTGGTTACCACACACTCCTCTTTCCCCTTTGCCCTTATATAGGGGGACTATTATGCCAGTCTTCCAGTCATCGGGTGCACTCCCATTCTCCCATGCTAGTTTGCACATTTTCCATACCCATTCTATCACTATCTCACCACCATACCTCAACATTTCCCCACACACTCCATCTGTTCCTGGTGCTTTCCCCAACTTCACTCTTTTCATGGCTTCCCACACTTCTGACCTCCTGATCCCCACCTCCTCCTCCACTACTTCTCTTCTTCTCCCTCCCATACCATATCCAGCTATGTTTGCTGGCTCTTCATTCCTTACATTTAGCAACTCACTGAAGTACTCCCTCCATCTTTCGACTCTCTCTTGCTTCTCGGCTAGCATTCTCCCATTCTTATCTTTCACACCCTTACT
>JBAKBP010030029.1:0-26291 GCA_037953745.1 Lithodes maja | reverse complement strand
AGCCTCACCCCAGCCCCCTGTCACCCACAAAATTCGCCAAACACCCCTTACCTACAATATACCACCCCCATTCACCCTCATCACTACACTATTAACCCTGACACCCTCACCCACACACTTATAACACCTTAATTACCCTACCACCCTCCTAACCATTCAAGCACCCTCACCCACACATATATAACACCCTCTTCACCCTACCACCCTCCACACAATTCTATCACCCTCACCATCACTGATTTTTTTGTTTTATTATTTTGCATCCATTCACCCTACTAACCTACACCTCTGTCACCCTCACACTCTTTCACCTTTACACTATAGTCCATTCATTATAGGTAGGCCAGTAATCGTGACTCCTAACCTCTGTCACTCAAATGGGCTGCACATTTCCCACACCTCTTGCCTGGCTCACCCTCCCCAATTGGTAGAAATATTAGCTCGAGTTTAATGTGGATGCGGGAGACAAAAGGAAAACTATGCCATACATACCCCCCCCCCCCACTCACCCTGTCACCCCCTGTCACCGTGCCCTGCCAGCCGAGAACAAGGGTGACGCATCAGCTGTTCTCTTCAACAAATAAACACAGACAAATGGAACCACAACACGATAGGAAGGAAATTGCGTAACCTATCTCAACTCCCCTTATCACCTTCACCTACGTCTCTGGATCTCCTTCGCCCTAATTCACCCTTACCAACCCACTTTTCCCTCCCCAATTCACCCTAGCACCTGTCTACCTATCACCCGCATCACATCTACCTACTTTCACCCCTTCACCCACTCACTCCACCCAACCCGTCAACCATCTGTTCTCGTCAACAAGTAAACACAGACAAAATGGAACCAAAACAAGACAGGATCCAGAACAAACAACCTCTTTCAATTCACCCTATCACCCTCACACCTCTCTGGCTCTCCTTCACCCCAAATCACCTCCGTCACCCTAATACCACCCGATCACCTTTTCTCACTCGCCCTACCACACACTGACTCCTTCAGAAAATCCATATCACCCTCACCCACCACACTCTTACCTAAGACCACTCTAACCACTCCACTGCCTCTCATCCCAAATGGAACCGCAGCACCCTGATACCCTCAAAACATCCTTCTCTCTCACCCTAAACAGCCCTACCACCCTCACCCACCTACCTCTCTTACCCTAATTCATCCTATTATCCTCACCCCATTCCTAACCTTCCTACCCACCCCATAACTCCAATTATTCACCCTTACCCCAAAGCAGCCCTACCACCCTCTCACGCTTACCTCTTACCCTAATTCACCCTAACCTTCTGATCTTACACCTTACCACCCTATCTGCCTCTCTCTCCCAATATCCCTCACCCTTCCATCCCTCTACCCTCATTCCAACTCACCCATACACCCACCCTACCTCCCCCACCAAACCCTATCACCCTCACCCACCACCTACCTCTGACACCTACTGTATATCACCTCCTACCACCCCCTGCATCCTCACCCCAACACCCTTGCCCACCTCCTTCTCTCACCCCAAATTACCATCTCATCTCTCTCACCCTACCACCCCATCTCTCTCACCCTAACACTCTCACCCGCCCACCTAACGCTCACCCCAAACCGCCCTATCACCCTCACCCACCCAACTCACCCAACCCGTCACCCACCAATAAACCCCCAAAATGGAACACTACCACCCTCACCCAACTCACCCTACTTGTCACCCACCCTACCACCCTCACCCTAACTCACCCATCCACCTCACCTACCAATAAACCCCACGAATGGACCCCTACCACCCTCACCCACCTACCTCTTGCACACCAAATCACCCTCACCAACCCACCTCCTACACCCACCTTACCACCCTCACCCACCTATCTCTCACCCTACCACCCTCACCCACCCTACCACCCACCCTCACCAACCTATCCCTCACCCACCTATCCATCACCCTACCACCGCCAACTCACCCATCCACCCCAACCCACCCTACCCATCAACCAATAAACTGGCCGCAAATGGAACCACAACACGCCCGCCCCCAGAACAAACAAGGCCGCCCACTATTTTCCATGTACGGGGCTTGTCATAGACGTATGGTGTGTGTGTACGTGTGCGTGTGAGAGATAGAGTTAGAGTTAGTGAGAGAGAGAGAGAGAGAGAGAGAGAGAGAGAGAGAGAGAGAGAGAGAGAGAGAGAGAGAGAGTGAGTGAGTGTATTGTGTGTGTGTGCTACTTTCCTTCATTTTATATATCACCCGTTTACAATTAATTTTCATTTCGGCATTCCTCGATTAGCCCATATGTTTTTTGTTTTTTTCCTTTTCATATACAAACTTGTTTGTGTGTGTGTTTTACCTGTTCCAACACTATCATCCCTTTGGTTACCTTTCGGTGTAACCTATCTGAATTATAGTTGTTTGTTCATCGTTTATTATTCATGGTATAATTTGCCATGTGCAGGACTGTTGTACGTGTGTGTGTGAGTGTGTGTGTGTGTGTGTTCATTACCTATACCAACACTATTTTTCTTTGGTTATTATTGTGGTTTACCTTACTTATTCATGGTATAATTTATTCACATTTAGCTTTCACTCATTTCCAGCACTATTTTGACTTAGTTCCTTTTATGTTTCCCTTCAATATGCATGGTATAAGTTTCCATGTACAGGATGTTTACGTCTGTGTGTAGTATCTGTTCAAACACGTTTTTGTTTCCTTTAGTTGTCTGATTCCCTCTATAAATTAGGCTATTTTTGTTGTATTTTATATTTATTATGGTTTTTTAAGCAATGTTCGGATGGATATTTTGAATATTCGAGTTTGAACCCCTACCAGGACGAGAAAGATGGTCAGTCTCCTCTTACATAATATATATAATGTATGTGTGTGTGTGTGTGTGTGTGTATTCCGGTATATATATCGTACATATGTCTTTCAGCTAGCTACTGTACGCATATCTCTCGTCTGTTATTGTTATGCCTCTATGCCTCCTTGACTGTGTACTCGGCCGTGATTCTTGAGTACTGGGTTACTTAGGGAGATGGGCTACTCTGTTGTTATTAGTAGGGTAAGTGCTCTCTCTCTCTCTCTCTCTCTCTCTCTCTCTCTCTCTCTCTCTCTCTCTCTCTCTCTCTCTCTCTCTCTCTCTCTCTCTCTGGGAGTTGAAAAGACATCACTGAACACAAAGCGGTAACATTGTGGATATATTTATTTAAAGATGGCTTCATGTTTACCTGCGAGGGCTTTAAACTGTGGGGCGGGCTGGGGAAGGCTGGCTGAATATTGATACTGGGCCGAGAGTAGAGGAATACATACACACATACTGTACATACACACACATACACACATATACACACACACACACACACACACATACATACATACACACATACACATATTCACGCTAACACTAACGACTTACTGTATACTTGCGTAACGCCAAACTTCTGATCCACATTTTATGGATATATCAACTGAGCCTCGCAGGTGTGTGTGTGTGTGTGTGTGTGTACTTACTCTAGTTGTACTTACTCTAGTTGTATTGCGGGAGTGAGCATGCTCGTTATTTCCCGCCTCCTATATGTGTAGGTGTTATATGTATCGTTGGAATGGCTGTGGATGTGTGTGTAGTCTGTAGTTTTAGCCAATTGGCGACATCGGAAACGAAGGCTTAGGGTGGATCTGTATGGTACCATTCTCACTATAGACGGTACCGTCTCGCCCGAAGGCTTAGGTAGCCATCAGCTTAGGTGAACCATATGATACCCATCTCGCCTTGTACCATTTTTGCCAACCCCAGATGGGACGTCACAACGTCGTCCACTTATTCCAGGTACCTATTTACAGCTAGGTGAACTGAGGCTAACACATGAAAGGAGACAAGCCCAATTTGTCTCCGCCCGGTCGGGGGATTGAACCCCCGACCCCTCGTGTGTGAGACGAGAGCGCTACCTACTAGGCTACGGGCTGTGTGTGTGTGTGTGTGTGTGTGTGTGTGTGTGTGTGTGTGTGTGTGTGTGTGTGTGTGTGTGTGTGTGTGTGTGTGTGTGTGTTGAAAGATTAAATACTGACTCAGAGGTAATGCAACAATAAGGTAGGTTAGAAAGAAAGACCTGTATAGGCTAGCTGTATACGGAATAGTGGCTGAAAGGAAAGTTGAGGATATGGTGTGTGTGTGTGTGTTTTGAAACCTTGGATATAATTTCAGGGTACACCACAACAATGCAGTAGGAAAGAATGAAAAACTTGTATACTCTATCTTTATAATATGAAAGAATGAAAAATCTGTATACTCTATCTTTATAATATGAAAGGAGTAGTTGCGGATGTGATGGAAGTGTGTTTGTGTGCGTTTGTTTGAGCTGGTTCATCCCTTTGATATTATTGTTGTTATTGCTCTTGCTCCCATTACCGTGATGAGAGAGAGAGAGAGAGATGTGTGTGTGTGTGTGTGAGAGTGAGTGAGTTTGAGAGTGAGTGGATAAGAAAGAGACCACTCTCTCAGATACATTTAAAATATATGATGTGGTACAAATATACTTAAATGCATTGTAAGTTAAATCAAAGAGTAGATACGTAATCACAAAATGTAATAGATAGATATATAGACAGATAAACATAGTGTGTGTGTGTGTGTGTGTGTAGGAGAGAGAGAGAGAGAATGAAAGAGCACGAGAGCGAGCGAAATCAGCAGATCAATCCGAGAATTACCGATGTAAATATTTAATGTATTCAGATTAATGATAGAATTATGCAAACGACAACGGCGGACGATTAGCCTATGAATTATTAATGGGGTAATGGAAGAAGAAGAAGAAGAAGAAGAAGGAGGAGGGGCAGATGAAAGGCATTATGCGTTAAGGGGATAGTGGTCATTTTTTGGTTTAAATATTTACTTATTTATCTATTTTTTTAATTTCCTCGCTAGACCTCCATCAAGCTTATAAAAACACCCCCAAGACCCACCCTCCTTCAAGGTATTTTTGTTTTACATTTGTGTTATAGAAAAAATTCCGAACGTCATAAAATCTGAAAACTAATGGGGCTAAACATGAGGAAGAAGGGGGACCGAAAAACGCCCCATAATGGAAGGAGGATGAAAGGTATTATGCATATATAGAAACTATTATATAGAAAGATACAACAGTGAAAGGAGATTAACCCTTTCAGTACTTTGATGCTTTATATAACTTTATAAATGGTGTGTGTGTGTGTGTCTGTGTCTCTAACTCTCTCTCTATTCTCTCTCTCTCTCTCTCTCTCTCTCTCTCTCTCTGTGTTTGTAAGTGTATTATAATAAATTGACTAACTACATTGGCACTGATTTTAAGCATCATACTTAGGAACACATTTTATAGTTTCAATAGCCTGGCATTCATTATTAGAACACAATTTTAATACTCATCTTGTATGTGTTCAAAACGCCGAGAAAATGTGTTCGAATTGTTATGAAGACATTTATTATTCACTCCATGCACCAGCTTTCTTTGTGATACGTGTTCAACATTGCACACTCAAAATTTGCAAAAGTTGTTTTATGCTGACTGTCATTAAACTATAATATTCAGTTTAAACTGCTTACCTAAGGGTGACGCAGGTTAGGGGATGTACTAGCCACCTACCACTGTAGACAAATAGTGCTAAAAAGGTACATAGAAGGCCTCGCAGTCGGGCGGACTCTAAATTGAGTGGTCATCCTTGTAAGTCCTTTAGTAAACCTGCATGGGTTGTCCCTCTTACAGGGGATAGGTCCGCTTGGGGGCATTTTATGTATGGCCACCCTCAATAAGGGGAGTAAGGCGTCCGGCAATAGATAGATAGATAGATAGATAGATAGAAAGGAGGAAAGAGGTAGTGGCCGAAGGACGAGGAGATTGATACGTTGATGTGAGAGAGAGAGAGAGAGAGAGAGAGAGAGAGACGGGGATATGGATGGGTTGCTGTGAGGTAAATGGAGAGGCTGGCAGCGAGGAAATTACCGGCTGGTGAGGACGAGAACAGGAGGAGGAGGATAGGAAGAGGAAGAGAAGGATAGGCAGGGTAATAGGAAGAGGAGAAAGTTAGGAAGGTGAAGAGGAAAAGAAGGATGGAGAGGGTACGAGGAGGAGTATCGATAGGGAGGGTACAAGGAGGAGAAGTTCAGGAAGAGGAGGATAGGGATGTTACAAGGGGAAGGAAGTTAGGAACAGGATAGGGAGGTTAGGAGGAGGAGACAGTTAGGAAGATGAAGAGGAAAAGAAGGATAGAGAGGGTACAAAAAGGAGAACGTTGGGAAGATGAGAGTATAGGGAGGGTAGGAGGATAGAAAAATGAGGATAGGGAAGGTACAAGGAGGAGAAAGTTGGGAAGGAAGAGGAGGAGGAAGAATATAGAGAGGAAGATAGGTGCATGGGGAGGATAGGAACGGGAGGATGAGGAATATAATGAGGACGAGGATAGAGAGGACAATAGGTACAAAAGGGGTATTCTCTCTTACGATTATACAAGGTAGAATATTGAGTGTACGTGTTTACCCTTTTGTAATAATGTCGTTAGAAGCGCGGGAACTATATATTTGCATTATAACTATACATAAAGGGGACGTTATCTGATGTATATTGTGACGCACCCAGTGCGTTGCAACGCAACCTGATTGTACTCCTTGGTACTCGACTGTACCGCCCGTGATCTGGCTACCGTCAGCCGCTATGTATATTGAGTGTGACAACTTATAACTATGTTCTTTGTATCTATGCAAAGGTCTCGTCATGTGCTAACCAGTGGTGGGTTTTGTTTTAAGCCATGTCGAGACCTTCCATTTAATATGTAGTATCAATAGAGAAGTTGATAGATAAGACAATGGGAGTTCAGAGAGAGAGAGAGTGAGTTAGGCTTCAGAGCAAGAGGGTAGCAACGCGCCACGCTGCCGGCCGGGTGGGTTGCCAGACGTATGGACTGGTTGGCAGCCTTGCGCTTATAGCTAGGCGCGACAGGGTTGGTAGTCCATTGCTGCCTGCCTACGCTGCTTGGGCTGGGCCCATGTTGTCGTACAGCACATTGCCTGGAGGCTCGCTGCGTGTTCCATGATCAGGTTGCCTAGAACCTTTGAGATTCTAACATCCCTTGCCCTCTCTCCCAACTTCTCACGGTTGCACTCTTTCTCTCTGACGACATTACTCTCATTTCATTCTTCTCTCTATTTAAATGCATAACCTTCCCTTGAGGTCCTAAAGGAGTTTCAGCACTCACCTCTCGTATTACTCTTAGGACAAGCATATATTTACATGTATTAGATTTAAGGGGTTAATGTGAACAGCGATCTTCTTGATGAGGATAGTTGGTGAACGTTCTACATGTTCACGAGTTATATGCCACGCTCATCATCCCATTTGTGACTAGACTGGTGCCATGTGTAAGAGCCCAACCATGCCCAGGAGTTGTCTGTGGAGGGACGAGGACTTAGCCTTGATTTGCATACCGAGCCAGGAACGAGTGTAGCACCCGAGACTACAGCTCGCTCGTAGTGCCGGTATAGTAGAGTAACGTAATTTATCTGTCCTTGTGTTCTCTACAGTCTTTTCCTGGGTTCTCGCTTTCGGTGCTGGGACTCGTTGTTCCTGTGACTTGGCCTGCTAGCTAGAACACATGGGGATGATGAGTGGGATATATCTTTATTTTACTATGCATTGCAGCTCTCTTTAAGTATATCTATAACCCTTTACAATACACATTACTCACACACAAGACAACACTATTAATACTTTCATGTATCAATTAACTGCACTGTCGTTTTGCTGCTGTGTCCGGAGTTCTGTTGCGTAGGGCGCATACGGACTCGGAGGGGAGACAGAGTGAGAGAAGCGAAGTAGCCTATGCGGTAGTAGGCTACCGGCGCAGTACTGTTGCCTGCAACCTTTTAGTTATTCCAAGTATAGATTCATTATTATAATAAGTGACTACTATTTATGTTCCTCCCATGTGTATTATTAGGTATCTACTGGATCATGAACATCTTGTATGCTACATGCTAGTGCATGTTAGTAGGGGACAGTTAATGTAGTGCACGCGCTTTCAAGTAGGCGTGTACATTTGTCATTTAGCATTTCACTGTCATACCTTTAGCCTGCTTCTATTCTACATTATTAGAGGCTTAATATTAACGTAGTTTCTCGAGTATTGCATTTCTTTAGTAATAACGTAACCTATAAATGTCTGAGGGAGTTTAGCCTCATAGCCTACCCCTGTTGTACACTTTCGCCGAGTTAAGGTACCTCGTTACCGTAGACGATAACTCTGTAGGGCGTTGGTGCTTTTGTTGTCTGGAGCATATAGTATTTGGGACTGGAATCGAGCGTGTCGTTGTCACTTAAGCCATTTCTGTCCTACGATCAAGAATCCCGAATATGTATTGCCGATCCAGCCGTAACAATATATATATTGTTACGACCGGGCACTCGGGTACACTAGGGCTCTTACACAGGACTCGAGTATGGCTCGCTGCCACAACGGAAACACACGATCCCAACCCCAGAGTACTGCCAGCCGAACAAAAAACGCCACTACCCTCCAGAGTTCTATCTGCTATAACGGGGTATACAAGAACTCGGTACTAGCGTTTCACACAACAGACTAATAACAAGACGGGAGTTATCTAGTCTGGTCAACAATCAAACAAAGAAGAAAGTACTACAACACTAAAGAATAGTGTTGGCCGAAGCCGAAGTAATCCACCCTTGACTAAGAACTTAAGAAGTCCTCCACCCTCTACTTCGGATCGGCACTATTACGTTACGTTAAACAATAGTCCTCGAGCATCAAGCAAGGAATCTTCTGATAAAGTTAGATGCTTCTCGAATACTCGTAAGAAGTAAGTATCGGATTTTTAACAGCAATTCAATAAGTAACACACTGGCAATTAACTAATATTAAAGGCTTTAAATTGACATAAGAAGAATTATAAGAATAGACAATAGTAAATGGCAAACATTAAGAAGAAGTACTCCGACAATGCACTGACAATAGCCTACTAGGATTGTGCTCGTGGGCCACTAATCTCTAAAGTAGCTAAGCGTGCCACACATGAAATCAATAGTGCATAAACAATAACATACATAAGGAGAAGCTTCAATACTATGCTGTATCTGCTGGTCGAGCAAAGTCTAGCTGGAATACATAAGGTTAAGAGACAATGGCTGAGCAAGCGGCTCGTAGCCTAGCGAGGTCCTTAAGACTGTGCGGCCAAATTACGTTAATTGACGGGATGCTCTCTGGAGAGATCCAGATCACTAGTATCTGGTTCTCTCCTGGCGATCCTCTCAAAGTCAAGCAAATGAGATAGCACAGTGTTGGGTGGCAGAGGCAAAAGCCCTCACTCGCAACACAGTGCTAAACTCCCACGGTACACAGTCAGAAAGACCACCTAGGCGTTCCACGTCTCCGTTGCAATTGTACTGGTTCAACCGCAACCTAGTACTCATAGGAAATCACAACTCAGAAACCCTATCCCAGTCTAGCATTGCCTAAACCAGCAGAAAACAGGAACATGAATAATCGCACACAGGGAAATGCATATACGAGTGCAACAAACATCAATCAATCCTATTCTAGTTAACCCTTCCAAAAATAGGCTATATAACAGGCACTTATCTCGTGAGAACTCAAGCGATAATACTTTGGCTGACTAAATCTGCACCAAAGGGGTCATTGGTTAAAAAGGGACGAGAAGAGAAGAAGATAGGCTGTTCAGAGAGTAGAGAAAGTTCACATCAGTCGGAAGAATATGGATAGTTGCAAGGGATATGAGAAGTCGCTCTGCCTGATGAGTTCTAAGGGACAATGCGGCTAGACTTCCCTTTTTATACTCGGCCCTCTAGTGAGCATATCACCAACTACTAAGGACCGCCCACTAGCAATCATTACGTAATATTCTCTCTCAATCTGGGATCGACAAAGGATTTCCCACGCACTGAGAGGGAGGAGGGAGGAGGGAGGAGGGAATTAGGCCTACCTGCCCGCGTGGCGCACTCACTGGTCCCCGTTACATACTCTCTCTCTCCTCTCATCATTACAAATAAGTCCCACACACAACACTTATAACTAATGATATAAAATAGAACTCGTTGACTCAGATGAAAACAAAATACATATTTATAATACTTATAATACAACGGCTCACATAAACTAAGTTAGGAAACTCTACACAGACTACAGCCAAAGTTCCTGCCCTGACGATCCTAGCGAGAGTGGGGCCTGACTGGGCGTTCTGTACAGCATGCTCATACTCGACATGCGTCACACCTCCCCCAAGATTTTACTTGCTCAACCCTGAGCTAAAATCTGATATACAGAACCCCATCAAACCCCTCACACCCAGCGACCGCATGGCACTAAAACAACGCTGAGTTTATCACTAAAACACATCTTATAAAAAAAAATTCACATTTCATAACTCCTCCCAACAATAGTAAAAGACATAATATCATGCTCCCAGAGCGAGCTTACAGCAGCTCAGCCGTTTGATAGTTCGTGGACTACTCAAACTCTATAGGCTATGACAAACTTATACAATTATCTATATTAAAAGAAAGAGTTTTTTTTTTTTTTTTATGATTTTTATATTTTAATATGTTTTTTCCGGCTACACTATAAGGGCAGCCTATTTTTTCTTCTATACCAAACGCTCAACTCCTGCTTTACGACCCAATACGCTGGGCTACAACCGCGAGCCAACAAGCACCAAGCGCAAAACACCACTCAAACTAAAGCAGGAGGCTACCCGTGTGTCAATCTACCCAGGATCATATACCCTTGAACGACCATCTGCAACCACGTTGTCACAACCGGCAATATGGCGTATGTCCAGGTTATATACCAATAACCTTAGTGACCACCTGGTCAGCCTCATATTCCGATTGTGAAACTGGTCCAAGATCTTGAGAGGGTGATGATCTGGGTAAACTACAACGACCGGACCATAGGCTGGAACATAGACCTTGAAATGCCCCAGCGCATCATCGTCCTTTTCACTTTCATTCATCAGGTTCTGAAACGTTGCTAGTGCATTCTTAAGTCCGTCAGGCATAACATTGCACTGGTAGGTACTCCCGTCCACAACAAAACCACATACCTCTTTAGCACGCTCGGACAAAGTTACAAGCAACGACCACTCACGACATTCCTTATCCCTCAGACCCTTCGTCCACACGTAATCCAGCTCTGCTTGCACCATAGGCTGTCGAGCAGGATTTATACGGTAGGGAATTAAACTGAGCCTTGCACTATCTCCAGCCTGCATGTCGGATTCTACCCCGTACATCAGGCCTGGAGAAGCAACAAACATGCGAAAGTACTGCCATAGCCTAGTAAATAACTGCCTTGCACTGTCTCCACGAACAACATGCCTAGTGCCCTCCCACAACCCAGCCGAGACCGCAGCTTCTAACCTGTAGTCTCCCTCCTTCTCCACCTTCGTCCCTAGAACAGCCAGGTCATGAGAGGGACAATCAGTACCACCCGTGCAGTCACTCCCACAGTTCATTATTGCTAAGGCTTCCCCGCCGATACCGTACATGCGCACCCCCGCATTCCTTGTGACGACATCTGCCTGCGCAGCATCACCGCTTTCAGCGACATGGCCAGGTACAGTCGGTCTATGGTAGGGCTGTTGCATTAGACTAGAGCAGCATTGGGAGGCTATGCGACGACCGGGCACTGCGATACCACAGCCGACCTTACCAATCTGCTCAATGTCCTCCTTTTGACCACCACCCTTGGCAGCCATGGGTCGACCCTGACCTGGCAACCATGCCAAAGCCTCGTCGCCCACCTTAAACCACCGAAACAACGAGGCTAACGGTCTTTCAACAGTCACGTGACCTGCCCGTGGAACATCTTGCACCGCCCGAGTTGTGAGACTCAGGGGCTCGGCACGACCAGTGGGGTATGAACCGAGCTGGTGCTGGAGTGCTGCACACTGCTGCTCAGGCAGGTGCTCTAGCGCTTCCACAGCCACCAGACTCGTGTCCCCCGCCCACTGTTCCGCCGAGACATGACAATCCCTTCTCTCCTCCACCTGTGCCCTACTACCCCCCTCTCCTTCTCCACCTTGGCCGCGGCAGACCAACGCAGGGACAGTAGGCTGCCTCACAAACTCCTCCAACAGGTTCACATGACATGCTTCCCCGTCCTCGTGTTTAATCTCGACAGCACCATTACCACACTTCTGAACTTCCGGATCCTCCAACTGCAGTTTACAAATATCTGAGGGAACCAACCTGTCTAGATGCTTCCGAAGCAACCCAAGTCCTCCCCCAATATCAAACTGAGCAACCCTTTCTTCTCTCCGTGTGTAACGTTGCTGCCCCTGAGTCTCTTCCGGCCCTACCTCCTCACTAGCTGTGACAGGTCCTGGGGCCTCTCCAGACTCTAACATAGGTGCCAATACTGAATCACCCAGGAGAGCCGCCGAGTCAAAACTCTTAAAACCAACTCCAGCTTTAGCCTCCTCCTGTTGATCGTTCCTCTGCTGGTCTGAAGACGGAGGACTAGGCTGTGACACTTTAGCTGCCCGAGCTCGGGTGACAGCACACGCCATGGGTTCTGCCTGGCACCGCTCGACACACTCTTGCTCTTCCCTACTCACGTCGGCCGTCCTCTCGGCAACGACTAAGGGTAGAACCTCAGAAGCGGGCATTGCAAAGTCGTTGCCGAGAAGAAGGTCGACGCCCTCCACTGGCAGTTTCTCCACAATCCCGACATCCAATTCACGTGTCACACCATCCACCTCCAACTCCAACCGCACCAGCGGGTATGACCGAGTTGCATTAATACCCTGCACCACTACCACCCGAGCCGCATTTATAGGGTAGCCAGTCAAGTTATTCATCAGAGTCTGGGAAGCACCTGTATCACGCAAGACCTCTACTCCATGCTTGCGCCCCGCCCACATCACGCAACCCCGTCCTCTATGGTCGCAAAAAACATCCTGAGCAGGGTTCGAGCCTCCCAGGGGCTTCTGCATTGGCTGTGCCTCAGCCTCTGACGAACTGCCCCGGGCAAACTCAGGAAACTTCGGAGACACACCAATGTTGCAGGCCAAAGACACAGCTGCTGTAGGTGGTTTGCTAGGACAGACTCTTGCAAAGTGCCCCTTTTCATGACAATGATAACACTCCAACTCCCCTCTGGGCTTCCCTTGGTACTGGGAAGGGCCCGGCCCCTTCTTAAATGGGACGGTGCTAGTCTTGTGGTCAGTCTTGGTATCATAGCTCTTGTACTTGTTTGCATAATGTATATCACTAACTCGGGGGGGTGGGGCGTCACGCCCCTTGTTACCTGCCTCACTACGCTGGGCAGACCCGCACCCACGAATTAGTGATAGCCGGAGGTCAGCCATCTCAGCTGCCTCCTGTAGAGTTTTAGGGTTCTTTTCTTTAATAGTTAAAGTCATATCTGCACCAGTACACTTATAAAACTGCTCGAGCAGAAACAGCTCAGTCAACTGTTCGGCCGTCTCAGCTTTCTCAGAACGTGTCCAGTTTGTAAGTGCATCTTTTAAGTCCCGGGCATGTTCAAGAAAGGTCGCCTCCCTAGTCTTTGTAACACCCCGAAACTTCAATCGATATGTTTCTGGTTGCAACTCGTATGCCCGTAGGACAGCTCTCTTCAATTCTGGGTAGTCAATGCAAGACTCTAAAGGCAGTGCATCATAAGCCTTCAGACCCTTACCCGTAAGTCTTGAGGAGACCAGAGCTGCCCACTTCTCTTCAGGCCAATTATGCTCCCTACACTTCTTCTCAAAACGATTAAAAAATTCTGTGACTTCAGTTTCACTAAATGCCGGCACCAATTTGACTAAGTGATACAAGGACTGTTCTCTTACTTGGCCCTCCCGGCCCATCCGAATCCCTGTCGACTCTGCACGAGTCTTATCTAAATCTATTTGAGCACAATATTTCTCTGAGTCGTATCTAAGCTCAGCCTCGTGTCTCCTAATCTCAGCCTCAATCTCCTTCTCCTGCTTCCTAGTCTCATTCTCCTGCCTTCTGGTCTCATTCTCCTGCCTTCTGGTCTCAGCCTCAATCTCCTTCTCCTGCTTCCTAGACTCAATTTTAGCAAGCTCAAGTCTAAATATCATATCTGGAGACAGGCAGGAAGAGGGAGCTGCCACTACTGAAGGAGGGGGGGCAAGAACTGGGGAACCACCATACGCACCGCCCGAGGGCACTCCAATCTTCCAAATTCTCATCCCTCTGTGGGAGAGTGCTAACCTCCGGCAACTGAGTGGACGGCACTGTGGGAGTCGAGTGAGAGGGGATCTGGGGAGGAACCCCCCCAAACGCCCTCTCCTCCGAAACCCCATGTCGCCCACGCAACACCCAGGAAATCAGCTCCCCCTTGGACATCCCTCCTACATTGGATCTGCCCAAAACCTTGGCTATCAGGTGCAAGCCATAAATATCCACCCCAGTCAGCCTCCCCTCCGTCACATGGTACTGCTTACTCACAAAAAGTCTAGCATCCTCCTCACTAGTTACTAACGGCACCTCCTCAAATGGCATCTCTCGCTCCTCGTCAGTACTAGGGCACGACATACTGAAGTTCACAAAAAATTCTCGAGACAAAAGTGTTAAACTCCCTTATGTAA
Source organism: Lithodes maja (assembly GCA_037953745.1). Classification (NCBI taxonomy): domain Eukaryota; kingdom Metazoa; phylum Arthropoda; class Malacostraca; order Decapoda; family Lithodidae; genus Lithodes; species Lithodes maja. The sequence continues at coordinate 11,677 of JBAKBP010030029.1, read as the reverse complement.
GCACTAATTACTAAATTAACTGGAGTCTCTTAAATGCTCTCCTAATTGCCTTACAAAAAAAAATATTCTTCAATATGTACGCTAAAGTACGAACAAACAAATGTTGTACAACTCTGCAAAAATTTATACTGTTCACAAAATCCTAAGCAAGGTCGCCATTTGTTACGACCGGGCACTCGGGTACACTAGGGCTCTTACACAGGACTCGAGTATGGCTCGCTGCCACAACGGAAACACACGATCCCAACCCCAGAGTACTGCCAGCCGAACAAAAAACGCCACTACCCTCCAGAGTTCTATCTGCTATAACGGGGTATACAAGAACTCGGTACTAGCGTTTCACACAACAGACTAATAACAAGACGGGAGTTATCTAGTCTGGTCAACAATCAAACAAAGAAGAAAGTACTACAACACTAAAGAATAGTGTTGGCCGAAGCCGAAGTAATCCACCCTTGACTAAGAACTTAAGAAGTCCTCCACCCTCTACTTCGGATCGGCACTATTACGTTACGTTAAACAATAGTCCTCGAGCATCAAGCAAGGAATCTTCTGATAAAGTTAGATGCTTCTCGAATACTCGTAAGAAGTAAGTATCGGATTTTGAACAGCAATTCAATAAGTAACACACTGGCAATTAACTAATATTAAAGGCTTTAAATTGACATAAGAAGAATTATAAGAATAGACAATAGTAAATGGCAAACATTAAGAAGAAGTACTCCGACAATGCACTGACAATAGCCTACTAGGATTGTGCTCGTGGGCCACTAATCTCTAAAGTAGCTAAGCGTGCCACACATGAAATCAATAGTGCATAAACAATAACATACATAAGGAGAAGCTTCAATACTATGCTGTATCTGCTGGTCGAGCAAAGTCTAGCTGGGATACATAAGGTTAAGAGACAATGGCTGAGCAAGCGGCTCGTAGCCTAGCGAGGTCCTTAAGACTGTGCGGCCAAATTACGTTAATATTGACGGGATGCTCTCTGGAGAGATCCAGATCACTAGTATCTGGTTCTCTCCTGGCGATCCTCTCAAAGTCAAGCAAATGAGATAGCACAGTGTTGGGTGGCAGAGGCAAAAGCCCTCACTCGCAACACAGTGCTAAACTCCCACGGTACACAGTCAGAAAGACCACCTAGGCGTTCCACGTCTCCGTTGCAATTGTACTGGTTCAACCGCAACCTAGTACTCATAGGAAATCACAACTCAGAAACCCTATCCCAGTCTAGCATTGCCTAAACCAGCAGAAAACAGGAACATGAATAATCGCACACAGGGAAATGCATATACGAGTGCAACAAACATCAATCAATCCTATTCTAGTTAACCCTTCCAAAAATAGGCTATCTAACAGGCACTTATCTCGTGAGAACTCAAGCGATAATACTTTGGCTGACTAAATCTGCACCAAAGGGGTCATTGGTTAAAAAGGGACGAGAAGAGAAGAAGATAGGCTGTTCAGAGAGTAGAGAAAGTTCACATCAGTCGGAAGAATATGGATAGTTGCAAGGGATATGAGAAGTCGCTCTGCCTGATGAGTTCTAAGGGACAATGCGGCTAGACTTCCCTTTTTATACTCGGCCCTCTAGTGAGCATATCACCAACTACTAAGGACCGCCCACTAGCAATCATTACGTAATATTCTCTCTCAATCTGGGATCGACAAAGGATTTCCCACGCACTGAGAGGGAGGAGGGAGGAGGGAGGAGGGAATTAGGCCTACCTGCCCGCGTGGCGCACTCACTGGTCCCCGTTACATACTCTCTCTCTCCTCTCATCATTACAAATAAGTCCCACACACAACACTTATAACTAATGATATAAAATAGAACTCGTTGACTCAGATGAAAACAAAATACATATTTATAATACTTATAGTACAACGGCTCACATAAACTAAGTTAGGAAACTCTACACAGACTACAGCCAAAGTTCCTGCCCTGACGATCCTAGCGAGAGTGGGGCCTGACTGGGCGTTCTGTACAGCATGCTCATACTCGACATGCGTCACAATATATATATATATATATATATATATATATATATATATATTATCATTATTACCTGAGAATAGGAACTTTAAATGTTGTTTCTGTTCGGGCTCTGTCTCGTGTCGGCCACCCTCAGCAATGTGGTATGTGCCTGAGTACATACATACATACATACCGGTATATATATTTGTGTTTGTTTGCTCCCTAGACCTCTAATCGACACCTAAATGGCACAACAGTTCTTAATATTGACAAAACAATGGGCGAAAGTCTTCAAATTTGAAAACTATCGGGGCTAAACATGAAGGAGGAGGAGGTTCTGATACGGTTGATATACGCTGCATTTGTCCAAGGTTCCTATTTTAGTAACTGTACATTTTCCGTGGCTGCACAGTTCCACAAAGAGTTCCATACGGGCAGAATATACTAAAGTCCTGTGAGTTGCAGTTGGGATGTGTGTACATGCTTAGATTGATATGCAGGATTCGAAGTTGCATAATAAATCGTAGGCAGTGTCCACCATTCTTTAACTGTCTTCGTGGTGCGATGCATAAGGTGTTGATTTTCGGTGTGAGCATCCTGGATTCGAATCCACGGACTGCCACATGTGTTTGTAAATTTCATTAATCGATTTTAGGAGTATAGTTGGTTGTTGGAAGGAACATAATAATTATATCATTTATCTCTCCACCGCTCCCCCTTCCTCTGCTAATCACTTGATAGCCCTGTTTTCGCATTAATCTCTCTCTCTCTCTCTCTCTCTCTCTCTCTCTCTCTCTCTCTCTCTCTCTCTCTCTCTCTCTCTCTCTCTCTCACCTTATTCCCCAGCATTAATACCCCAATGGGACCTCTGAAGGTTTGGTATGCTAATTCATTATTCGGATTCTGGATGATGGGCTTGTGTGAGCGAGAGAGAGAGAGAGAGAGAAGGGGAATGCGTATGTGTGGGTTTGTGTATCCGTGTGCGTGTGTGGTGCAGAAGTTCGTAATTTCCACTCCAATAATCTGGCCAACATTTTGCAGACATAATATTTAAAGTACCGGCATGTTGAAAAGGGCTCTTAAAACTCCCAAGCCTCTACGTTTTCAATGTTTTGGAATATTAAGTACCCCTCTCTATTATAATATATTTCCATTCTTAATTATCTGAAATCTTTCGCACAATATCCTGCTCATTATGGGTAATCTATTTTATTAACCCCATCTGTACCGGTGACGTCTTTTTAACTTTATTCGGGCTACTTTTAGAGGATTTTATTCTGCTTAAAATGGGCCTCTAGCAATTAAGGGGAAGTTTTTAGTTTGGTCCCTAGATATCCTTCAAGCTTAAGATTACACCCCCTTGAGCCCCTTTCAAGATAAATTTGTACTTTTTTCGGTAGAAAAATGTCCCGGCTACAGGCTCGCTATCGCTCGCCAGGATAACATCGACACCTAAATGGCACGAAAGGTCTTAACATGACAGAAACGGGTTGAAAGTTCTTAAAATCATCAAAATAATGGGGCGAACGTCTTAAAATTAGAAAAGCAATGGGGCTAAACATGAGGGAGAAAGGAGTCTAGAAAAAACTCCCTCAAGTGGATATCTCCCCTTAACAGACTTCGAACCATCTCACTTAACCCTTTTTACTACCATACATACTTCCTAAACAGCACAAAATTGGCTAAATATACCAAGAATTAAATTGACAAAACGTCGCTGGTACAGAAGGGGTTAATTTCACTCCAACACCAAACACCTCCCAAAGAAATTAATGAAAGCATGTGATCCACCGGGACTCGAACCTGGGCTACCACACACACATTTTAAACATTCTAACCATTACACCATCAAGACAGAAATCGTGAATCTTAACGTCTGTAACTCAAAAAGGGCTAGAGTAAATGGGCTGTAAATGTTCACCACACCTATTATACCCTGGCTAACTCTTCCCAAATGTTAGAACTAGTAGCTCGATTCTTGAGCTATAGTGGTTAGAGGTCAAGAGTTTTGGCCTAAAGAATAGATTATAGTCAGGAAATAGCCAATGTTTCTGAAGGTATAAAGAAGTTTAAATATACTGTCTTCGTGGTGCAGTGCATAGTGTGATGATTTTCGGTGTGAGCATCCTGGGTTCGAATCCCCGGACTGCCACATGTGGTTGTTAATTTTCATTAATCGCTTTTAGGAGTAGAGTTGGTTGGTGGAGAGAACATAATAATATAATTATGGGAGTAAAGTACGTGTGTGTGTGTGTGTGTGTGTTTGTTTGTGAGAAAGTGTGTGTGTGTGTGTTTGATGAAGTGTGAGTGTGTGTGAGAGAAGAAGTATGTGTGAAGAAATGTGTGTGTGTGTGTGAAGTTGCGCAATACGCCATTGTCTAGCATTAGCCAAATACAATGCTAACAGGCCTAATCATCATATTACCGGAATTATAGTGCTAGAATGGTCGGATCTTATAAGGAAGAAGTTTGAGAAGGGGGGTGGTGGCAAGTAGGATAAGAAGTTGGGGAAAGTTGTTGGACAAGGGTTCGAGGGGGCTTAGTGGGGCTGAGAGAGAGAGAGAGAGAGGTGTTCAAGGAGGTTTAGTGGGCTAGACGACAAACAAGAGAGAGATTGAGATTATGGGGGTGGGAGTGTTGAAGGCGGGTAGGAATATTATAGGGAAATAATTTTGTTTTAAGCATACTCCCTATTATTATCACAAAAGCATATCACTCATATTCCTTCTTACCATTTCCATCGCTGACCCAAAAGGTTTTCTTTAGAGTATCACAAAATGATCTATTTCTTAAAAACACCATCACAATTCTTATTCTGTATTAAGGAGACAAAAAGGTAGGCAGTGTGTAACGAGTGTCTCCCCCAAAGCCATAAGGACGCTGGGGTAAAAATGCTTGGACACACGCAGTTGAAAGCAGCTTAAGTCATAGTATGAAGGAAAAATTAATTATGGGGGGGAGAGTTCCAGAGTTCACTAGTTGAGTAAAAGAAAACACCGACAAAATTTGTTAATTCTTGGATTGGAGAGTTGGACAGAATAGGAGTGGGATCATCATCACCATATGCCTCTTCTATAAATGTCAATATTATATACCCTTACTGAAGATCTTGTCAACATTTCTAGGCTACATCACCATCATCACAACGCGGCTCGTCTATCATCACTATATCCCCATCACCACCCAACTTGTATTTCACCAAAACCACCACAAACACCAATATTTCATACAACACCACACACCAACACAACACGTACCAGACCAGTTATTCCTTCATTAGACCCTCTGCAATTACCGATAGTCAAACTGCCATTACTACACAATATCTGTCAACACTATGATATCCCCACCACCACCGTACTGTATATACGATAGCTGCTGTTAACATCATCATTACCATTACATACACTTCCGCAACACTTTAGTTTTCTATCACCATTACTCTATATACAACAGCACTATTTAACATCTTATCAATACCACCACCATCTTCGTCACCAACAACATCATCACTAACACCAGCACCACAAACACCAACACCACCAACACACAACACGTACCCAATTTGTTATCCTGCCATAACATGCCAGCAATTACCAATAGTCAAACTCCCATCACCACCACTATACCACTTCTAGAAACTGTACTGTATAGCCATCACCACCACTATACCACTTCTCTATAGCCATCACCACCACTATACCACTTCTCTAGCGACATCACTATATACTGTACTCATTATAGCCTTCACTACACCTAGCAACATTAACATCATCACTTAACTTCTCCTACACCACTACAGTCATCACTATACCACTTCTCTTACACCACTACAGTCATCACTATACCACTTCTCTTTCAACATTAATATATACAACATTCATTATAATTTACACTACACCTCGCAATATCATCACAATGTCTCCTACACCACTATTAATCACATTACTAACACCACCACAACAACACCGCAAGCACCACTACAACACCACCACCACAACATACCACCAACAATACCAACACACAACTCGTACCAGACCAGTTATCCATCCATTACTCCCTCGACAATTACCTGTTATCCATCCATTACACCCTCGACAATTACCAATAGTCAAACTCCCATTACTACACACCACCTGCACAGACACACCGAATTCTCGCACAGTCTGAAACTATCGGCCATAATCCGTAGACTACCACAAATATATATACAAACCTTTTTCTTGTATCCTTGACTAGGGTGGTAAAATTATCTAGAGGTAGCCTAGATCAAATTGTAAGATATGCATCCTTATTTATGAGTGACCTGAGAAATAATGTTCCCTTCGCCACTAACATCGCAAGCTGTTAAAAATCGTTCATCGTTTGTCAGAATGGAATGAATGTGGCACCATCGTTTTGAACACAGACACGCTCTCTCTCTCTCTCTCTCTCTCTCTCTCTCTCTCTCTCTCTCTCTCTCTCTCTCTCTCTCTCTCTCTCTCACACACACAAAGAGAACACGTCTAACCCTGATAATTTATGAGCACTCGGCAAATTACTTATTCCAGAAGGGGTGAAGGGAGAAGCTCTGGGGTGAGGGCGGGCCTACGAGAATTATAACTCCCATTTCCACTAGCCTACTACTACTACTAAACAAACAAAAAAACAAAAAACAATAAAAACAAAATGTACAGGCATGGTAAAATTCGTGTTGTACTTCCATAGCTCCGAATTTAGTCTTCCGTCTCTGCTTAAAGCATATATATATACTCTCTCTCACTGTCACTCACTCACTCACTCACTCTCTCTCTCTCTCACACACGTTAAGCCTCCTCTGCCACCATCTCCAAAACGTTCATTCCCCCGCACGTCTTCCATCACGTTCATTCCCCCGCACGTCTTCCATCACGTTCATTCCCCCGCACGTCTTCCATCACGTTCATTCCCCCGCACGTCTTCCATAAACTTGCTCTTCGCCCTGGCTAAGTCGACCCTTTCCCAAGTTTCTCTCTAACTCTTTCCAGATCCGATTACCCTTTTCGTTTCTGTTTTCTGACTATTGTTAGAGGATATTATTCAGATTAGGAAGGGTTTATGCAAGCCAGAGGGTTAATTGAGTTAGTCTTTAGTCTTTCAATTCCCACAAATCCTTCCTAAGCTGTAGAAAATTGGCCAATGATAGCCACAATAAACTGTCAAAAATCCGCCATAATCTTCAAGGGGTTAATAAATATCTTGTTTTCTTCAGCACTTTAACACTGGCTTATCCGACGCCTATTCTGGTGTATTTAAACTAATAGCGTTTTTTTTTTCCCTTTTGGGTTTGTGTTGTTTATATTTTATTTTAAATTTGAACTCCTAAACCCCCCCGTCAACCTTAGGACCCCCCCCCCCCTTCCCTCCCTCCAAGGTTTTAATATGAGCTATGAAAAGTTGTGTAATGTCTAACAAAATTTAATAATGACGTTATCGTACTGAAATAAGTGTTGTTTTTACTTCTCTTATTAGTGTACTGCTTAGATTCACTTGCAGCCGGAGTGCCTCGTGTATTTAATGCAATGCTGTAAGATATTAGTGTAATGTATTTTTTAGTGAAGTGTAAGACCGATTTTTTTTTTCAGCTTCTTTTATTTTATTTTATGTATGGTCTAATGGCACTAACTAATTGTACTTTAATAACTTTATGCTTATATAATTGTCAGTTGTCATTTGTCATTTTGTTCTTACGCTCTAGGTTAGCATTTTTTTTTGTGTTTTCGATTTAATATAAGCTTAATTAACACTAAAACATTGCAATCATGAATTTACTAGTTTGTCTTAATAAATTTACTTTTTTTATAGATTTTCCTATTTAGATATTTGCGTATTTATATGTTTACCTATTTATATATTTACTTGTGTTCTTTTATTTTACAGAGACGCTTGGGACAGAGGCTTGCTGGATGTGAATTCGGTAAGTAGAATATTAACCCTTTCAAGATCCAATACGCACTTCTTCTCTGTTTTCTGGTAATTATTAGACGATTTTATTCAGATTAGGATGGGTATATGGAAGTCAGAGGGTTGATTGAGATAGTCTTTACCTTTAAATACCCACAGATCCTTCCTAAGCTGCATAAAATCGTCTAATGATAGCCAAAATAAACTGCAAAAACGCGTCAGAGCTTCAAGGGGTTAAAGAACCTCTTGTGAAGCGGCTTAGGAAAGTGGAGTAATATCAAAGTATTACATATAAGCTTTTGTCATTCATTTTCGATCTCCATTTTCTTTCCGGCAACATTACTTAAATCTTTTGAATTGGAATCGAGAAACTAGACTGTGCATATATTAATGTACGTGATTGAGTTCTTATAAACATGAACATATAAACCGCTATTGACGCGAGTTGCCAATACATGTTGAGGAAAACCGTCCTTGTGTGATACCTGTTTAAAGGGGGTGACCTGTTTTTGTTCTGTCCTTTTCTATCTTTCTCTGGCTTGTATCCATTTGGGCCCAATCAGCCTACTGTTCTAAGACGTTTATCCCCATCCAGGTGTCAATTTCTTACTGGTGAGCGGTAGCGAGCCAGCATATTTTTTATTTTTGTTTGACAGCAGGCTAAATTTGTACATTTTTCGATAGAAAAATTTCTCCGGCGAAGCCGGATTTCTATATATAATGCTGGCTCGCTATCGCTCGCCAGGAAGAAATCGACACCGAGATGGGGATAAACGTCTTAAAATAATTGGCTGACTGGGGCCAAATGGATACAAGCCAGAAAAAGAGAGAAAAGGACAGAAATAACAAAAAGCAGGTCACCCCCCTTAAGCTTGAATGTGTAGTAATTATGTTTTATTACAAACTTCCTGTAGAATCATGCGTGTTGGGTTTGGAAGAGTGTTAGGTGTGTGTGTGTTTGGTGTGTGTGTTTGGTGTGTGTGTTTTGTACTTACATATACGTGGTATACGTGGGGATATACTGTATGTCTCGTGTAGGGGTGTACAGATATGGGGATAATATAAGTTTGTTATTTTCAACGTTAGATTTCCGATAGATTTAAACACATTTTTTCCACATGTAGATTTTGTTCAGTGTGTTGTCGTTTCGATAGTTTTTAATTTGAATGAGTTCGTTATATTAATGTGAACAGTAACTTTTGAGTTCGTTTTCAAGTTATATATTTCAATTAATTGTTAGTATTGTAATAATCATCTTCATCATCGTTATTATCACTATTACCATCACTTTTTGGGCGCTTTTTGCATGTATTTATTATTTTTCTAGTTTCCTCCCTAGACCTCCATCAAATTAAAAAAAAAAAAAACATCCATTAGATCTCCCTTCTAGATTAATTTGTAAATTTTTCGGTAGACAAATTTCCCGGCCCAAGGCCGGTTCTTCCAACATTACAGGCTCACTATCGTTCGCCAGAGAAAAAAAAATCGACACCTAAATAGCACGAAAGTTCTAAATATTGACGACTAAATGGGATGAAAATCTTAAAATCGACTAACTAATGGGGCAAACATCTTAATATCTGAAAACTAATGGGGCTAAACATGAGGGAGAAAGTGGTCCAGAAAACCGGCCCATCCCCCCTTAAGGATAATGTCGAACAGGTTGGGAGAGAGGTATCCTGACCAAGATTCGAACCCACTCACTCCAGGTATTTTGGGAAGAGTTGGGCACCGTATCCACTCGTTAATGGTCGAGTGGATAAGATGCCCAACTCCTCCAAAAATACCTGGAATGAGTGGGCTCGAATCCTGGTCAGGATAACTCTCTCTCATCATCATTATTATCATATTCATCACCATTATTATCATCACCATCATCATTAATATCACGGTCATCATCGTCAATATTATCATTACCATCATCATTAATATCACGGTCATCATCGTCAATATTATCATTTATCATCATCATCATCATTTATATCTCGGTCATCATTATTCTCAACATCATCATCATTTATATCTCGGTCATCATCATTATTCTCAACATCATCATCACCATCATCATTAATATCACGGTTATTATCATTATTCTTAACATCATCATTATCAACGTCATCATTAATATCTCGGTCATCATCATTTTTCTCAACATCATCACCATCATCATTAATATCACGGTTATTATAATTATTCTCAACATCATCATCAACGTCATCATTAATATCACGGTTATTATCATTATGCTCAACATCATCATCATCATCATCATCGAACCCCAAACCCATATGTATTTTCAGGTTTTACTATTGTGTAAGTTGTTCCTACCCTCCCTCGTATTGTGTAAGTTGTTCCTACCCTCCCTCGTATTGTGTAAGTTGTTCCTACCCTCCCTCGTATTGTGTAAGTTGTTCCTACCCTCCCTCGTATTGTGTAAGTTGTTCCTACCCTCCCTCGTATTGTGTAAGTTGTTCCTACCCTCCCTCGTATTGTGTAAGTTGTTCCTACCCTCCCTCGTATTGTGTAAGTTGTTCCTACCCTCCCTCGTATTGTGTAAGTTGTTCCTACCCTCCCTCGTATTGTGTAAGTTGTTCCTACCCTCCCTCGTATTGTGTAAGTTGTTCCTACCCTCCCTCGCATTGTGTAAGTTGTTCCTACCCTCCCTCGTATTGTGAAAGTTGTTCCTACCCTCCCTCGTATTGTGTAAGTTGTTCCTACCCTCCCTCGTATTGTGTAAGTTGTTCCTACCCTCCCTCGTATTGTGTAAGTTGTTCCTACCCTCCCTCGTATTGTGTAAGTTGTTCCTACCCTCCCTCGTATTGTGTAAGTTGTTCCTACCCTCCCTCGTATTGTGTAAGTTGTTCCTACCCTCCCTCGTATTGTGTAAGTTGTTCCTACCCTCCCTCGTATTGTGTAAGTTGTTCCTACCCTCCCTCGTATTGTGTAAGTTGTTCCTACCCTCCCTCGTATTGTGTAAGTTGTTCCTACCCTCCCTCGCATTGTGTAAGTTGTTCCTACCCTCCCTCGTATTGTGTAAGTTGTTCCTACCCTCCCTCGTATTGTGTAAGTTGTTCCTACCCTCCCTCGTATTGTGTAAGTTGTTCCTACCCTCCCTCGTATTGTGTAAGTTGGTTCTACCCTCCCTCGTATTGTGTAAGTTGTTCCTACCTGATGGTAACCCCTCGTATTGTGTAAGTTGTTCCTACCCTCCCTCGTATTGTGTAAGTTGTTCCTACCCTCCCTCGTATTGTGTAAGTTGTTCCTACCCTCCCTCGTATTGTGTAAGTTGTTCCTACCCTCCCTCGTATTGTGTAAGTTGTTCCTACCCTCCCTCGTATTGTGTAAGTTGTTCCTACCCTCCTCGTATTGTGTAAGTTGTTCCTACCCTCCTCGTATTGTGTAAGATGTTCCTACCCTCCCTCGTATTGTGTAAGTTGTTCCTACCCTCCCTCGTATTGTGTAAGTTGTTCCTACCCTCCCTCGTATTGTGTAAGTTGTTCCTACCCTCCCTCGTATTGTGTAAGTTGTTCCTACCCTCCCTCGTATTGTGTAAGTTGTTCCTACCCTCCCTCGTATTGTGTAAGTTGTTCCTACCCTCCCTCGTATTGTGTAAGTTGTTCCTACCCTCCCTCGTATTGTGTAAGTTGTTCCTACCCTCCTCGTATTGTGAAAGTTGTTCCTACCCTCCCTCGTATTGTGTAAGTTGTTCCTACCTCCTCGTATTGTGTAAGTGTTCCTCTCCTCTATGTGTAAGTTGTTCCTACCTCTCCGGTC